>OX243813.1:55610930-55633526 GCA_945859605.1 Lumbricus rubellus | reverse complement strand
CAGCAGTTATGACCAACAGTACAACGATTAAGACGATGACGACGACGATTACGACGACGTCATTATCCTATCCGTCTCTCTTGGGAACGGGGTCCGGTCCTGCGCCGTTACGGATGAGTGATTCGTGGATTACGAGATAGAAGAAGGTTCACGCCTAACGAAAAGTTGGACCTTGATCACGGACCTTGACCTTCACGAGCAACGTCAGATTGGTCGATTTAGACATGCTGGTGGTGGATTCGTTCGGTTCTACCTCGACGCCAGCAAAAGACTCTCAAGGACGACCGATCTCTCTCGCATAAATAACGAAACGGAAGGCAATTGAGCTGCTGAGGAGCCTGGACTTTGAATCTGCATCTCTACATAAATTGTAGTTGCTTGCCATTGACTCAAGTCATGACGTCCGATTCACTGACGAAGCAAGCGTCATCACATACGTCACCGACGTCAATGGCAATGGACCTATTGTGACGGTCTTGACAGAGTTTGGAGTGTCGAGGTCTCTGAAGATGATCTCAATGGAACCTTAGTCACTCATCTCACAATCAACGATCCGGATGACGGGCTAAACGGACAGACGACGTGTTCGCTAGACGGAGACGGGGTCTCGCTGAACTGCGATCAGTACAAAGATACTACAGCAGCATTGAGGTCAGTGGACCGTGAAGCGACAGCTGAGCACCGTCTGACCACTGTCTACAGTGAACTTGGATATCCAATGCAGTCAACCATAGTGAAACTGACTGACACGGTTGTTGACGAAAGCGATAATTCTCCGTCTTTCACGATCGATATCTACGGGGCCATTGAGAACATCTACCCTGGTCATCATAATTATGGCTCTTGTAGAGGCACTGGACAGTGACGAAGGACTTAGCGCAGTCATCCGAATGATCCGATACGCAAGTGACGAACAGTTGAAGGAAATCTTCGATGTCCATCCTTCGAAAGACATCGTCACGGCCAAGGCCAGTCTCAATCGGGAGGTCACGCCTAAGGTCAACATATCCATCTTGGCCTTTCACCTTGGGACACCATCTCTGACGTCATCATCACTGCCTTTTTTGACCATAAAAGACATTGAAGACGAGATTCCACGGTTCACCGAGTTCAGCTACAGCTTCGGTGTCCTGGAAAACCAGCCCGGAACGCAGGTAGGGGATCATCATGGTCGACTGATGACAGTCATTGCAAGAGATGCTGATGCAGAAGACAATGCCCGTCTCTACTATTACATATCTCAGCATCTTGTAGACGCCGCTTACCATCACCACATCCGCACCCTCCTTCAGATCGACCAGAGAACAGGTGTGATCTCCATCAAAACTACCACCATCACAACCCCCACTAGCATGTCTGAATCGACCAATATGACGTTGTTCGTGGAGATCAAGGTCCGTGATCACGGTCCAACTGTTCGTCAGGCGCGAACCTTCTTCTATCTCGTAATCCACAAATCACTCATCCGTAACGGCGCAGGACCGGTACTTGTCAAGGGAGACGGATCGGATAATAACGTCGTCGTTGTCGTCATCATCATAATCGTCGTCGTCATCGTCTTAATCGTTGTACAGTTGGTCATAACTGCTGTGCGGGCGTTTTCTCTTTCCAGACGGAAATATGAAAACTGCGATTATTAGGTTTTAGCTATTAATTTTTAGTCTAATAATAAATTATAATAATTAGAAATAGAATTGCAAGAACCACCCAGATACACGAGGAAGGATGCCACGAGAAATCGAAGAAAAGCAACGAACACAAAAGAAATTATTGTTTTTATAAAAACAGTTTTGCTGTTTTGCAAAACATTTTGCTGTTTTGCAAAACATTGATCATATTGGTTTTATATTGATGTCCTATAATGATTTTGACCTTAGACTTGTGTTCTTCGAGTCGAAAAGTATATATGTAAACGACACTAAACGTGACATGTCTTGACAATTTGTATGAATGTCTTTGACGCAGGACTCCATTTTTAAGAAGCCGCCATTTTGAGTTCTAAGGATAATTCCCAATGGTTCCGATGCACAATAATCAAAACTTTGAGAAAACACCCAGACCTATGAAGGAATATACCAGAAGAAAATTGGAAAACAAGCAATGAAAATGAAGAACTATATTTAATACATTTAATAGCAATTTTGCTGTTTTTTAATGTAACAATACTTCTTTTGGCTTAATTTTGATGTCTAATGTTGATTTTGACGTTAGATTCGTGTTTTTCGAGTCAGAAATATATAGAAACGACACCAGACACGAGATGATAGGATGATTTATAAGAATTTCTTAGCCTCAGGCCGCCATTTTGAAAAAAAGCCGCCATCTTGCTTTCTAAGGGAAATTTCGGATGGCTCTCCATCTTAAAATGTTCTCTTGGGTCCCAACTGCAACTGTGCCAAGCGGCAACCCGTGTTCAAAAAGTGCAGTTTACTAACCAGAAACTGATTTGTACCGCTTCTACTATTTGAAATGACAGTTAATGTGGCTTTAGCATGAAGCATTCGACTGCGAACTGTTTGTCAGTTAGAACTAAATGTCTGATGTTTTTCTGCACTTGTTCGTGAATGTCTATCTATTATACGTCGGTCTTTTCTTAGCATGTAAACACCGTTTCCCATGGATAGATAGATAGATGGATGGATAGATGGAAGGATAGATGGAAAGATGCCAGTAGGGTGAATATGGATCTAGTACGACCAATTATCACGTGACCAGTGACGTCATCTTAATTAGGTCATCTTAATTAGGTCATCCTAATTAGGTCATCTTAATTAGGTCATCTTAATTAGGTCATTTTACTAATTAGCCTATTATAATAGGCAGGGCATATTAATTATCCTATTATATTAATTAGTATATTAATTAACTTATAGTAATTAGGTAATTATATTAGTAATAGTAATTAGTTAACCCTAACTAGCAGCGGTAAAGGGCCTAACCGGGTATGCGTCATCGGTAATGCGTCATCGGTAGCGCCACTGTACTGACATCCACGACATCTCTCCCTCCCCATCTCCCTCTTCCTCTCCCTCCCCCTCTCTCACCATCTCTTTATGTATCCATCTCTCGAGAATGACTCATCGAAGGCCCCGCAGCATATTCTGGCTTCTGCACTGGCTTCCACCACCCCTCTCCCTCTCCCTCTTCCCCCTCCTCTCTCCCTCTCCCCTCCTCTCTTCCTCTCCCTCCCCCTCTCCCACCATCTCTTCATGTATCCATCTCTTGGAAACGCATCATCAGAGGCACTGCCATACAATATTCAACAGCCTCTCTTCCTCTCCCCTCCCCTCTCCCACTCCCTCCCCTCTCTATGTATTCCTCTCGCCATCTCTCTACCTCCCCACCTTCTCCCTCCCCCCTCTCTCTCTCTCTCTCCGCCTCTCCCAGCGAAGTCCATTGCCCATTGTCACAGCGAGCCGAACACGGCTTTCAAGTAGGTAATTACACCCCTTCATCTCTCTGTCGCGGCGGAGTCCGACCATCTGCCACGGGGAGGCCACCCATCAATATAAGACTTTTGGCTGGGGACACCACAAATATTTTCTTATACTTGAACAATACAAAACAACATATAATATTCTCGTATGAGTGGCGTTTCACTCTAAAGACCTTCCCCTCACCCTCCAACCCTCCATTCCAAACCCCTACACACAAATTTACCTTATACGAGTAAGAACCAACCAATCACGAAGCAGGAAACCTTAGCGACGAACCAATAAGGCGACGAGAATCCCATCATATGACTAAGAAATATAATCATTATTCGCCATTTTATTCAAAAATATCAATAAATCAGACATTTTTACATTTAAATCACACAATATTAAGTATTTCATACCTCATTATCCAAAAATTATAGCAGCATTTCTTTAAGTCAAACACAAAAACCTAAGAATTCATGTACGGTCAAATTCCAACATGGCGTCCTTCCCAACTTTCCCGTATAGTCAAACACAAAAACCTAAGAATTCATGTACGGTCAAATTCCAACATGGCGTCCTTCACAATTATTATGTATAGTCAAACACAAAAACCTAAAAATCCATGCACGGCCAAATTCCAATATGGCGTCCTTCACAATTTTCTCCAAGTCAAACGCAAAAACCTAAGAATCCAGCAACGGGCAAAAACCAATATGGCGGCCTTTCCAAGTATTATGCATCGTCAAACGTAAAAACCTAAGAATCTATGTACGGGCAAATTCCAATATGGCGCCCTTCCCAATTTTCTCCAAGTCAAACACAAAAACCTAAGAAGTCATGTACGGTCAAATTCCAATATGGCGTCCTTCCCAATTATTATGCATAGTCAAACGTAAAAACCTAAGAATCCATGTACAATCAAATTCCAATATGGCGTCCTTCCCAATTATTATTCATAGTCAAACGTAAAAACCTAAGAAACCAACAGCGGTCAAATTCCAATATGGCGTCCTTCCCAATTATTATGCATAGTCAAACGTAAAAACCTAAGAATCCATGTACGGCCAAATTCCAACATGGCGGCCTTCCCAATTTTCTCCAAGTCAAACACAAAAACCTAAGAATTCATGTACAGTCGAATTCCAACATGGCGCCCTTCCCAATTATTGTGCATAGTCAAACACAAAAACCTAAGAATTCATGTAAGTTCAAATTCCAATATGGCGTCCTTCCCAATTATTATGCATAGTCAAACGTAAAAACCTAAGAATCCATGTACGGCCAAATTCCAACATGGCAGCCTTCCCAATTTTCTCCAAGTCAAACACAAAAACCTAAGAATTCATGTACAGTCGAATTCCAACATGGCACCCTTCCCAATTATTATGTATAGTCAAACGCAAAAACCTAAGAATCCAGCAACGGGCAATTTCCAATATGGCGGCCTTCCCAATTTTTATGTATAGTCAAACACAAAAACCTAAGAATCCATGTACGGTCAAATTCCAACATGGCGTCCTTCCCAATTTTTATGTATAGTCAAACGCAAAAACTGAAGAAGAGGGTAATCATCCTTTCCCAATATAGCGCCCTTTAATAGTCATCATCTCCCAAGGTGGCGCTCGTGCAGCCTTTCCTGGCCATTCGCGCTCAAACAACATATACACAGGCAATTTTTTCACAAACGCTAAGTCCAAATAATGCAAATACACACAACTTTCTAGGCGCAAGGTGGAACACCAACATACTTTCACACACACACACACACGTACATACACAAAGACACACAAACACACACAAACACACACACACACATACACACAAACTCGAAATACATGAAAACTCACATCCTTCTATTCACAAGGCATTCTTCCTCATAAAGGAACAGTCAAGTAACTCATATAACTTTAAACTCCAAAGATGGCGCACAAGTTGCCATTCTTGGTCATGTAAGAACACAAACCATAAATTCGTCGTACATTTCTTTCAACAGGTGGCGCTTTTACTTAAATATTAACATATTACATATCAAATATGCGAAATTCTCAAGAATACATTCAACAACATGCACCTTTTCAACATGCGCAGGAACGAGTGGAAGTAGCAGAGGGCGGGTAAAGCACTTAGGCAATTGAGCTCTTCAATTTCTATCACAAACACACATCCTTTAATCAACTTTTCTGGCTTAGATGTTAAACTTTACATGGAACAACGAAGGATGTCTGTTTTGTAAGGCAAGCACTTGAAGAGTATGATGGCATAGCGATACGAGTTGAACACTGACAAAGCGAAATTACGAATATGTTAGATGTGTGAGCGGGCAGAACTTGAACTTTTTAATGTAAGACACGAACTTTTGCAATTGTGAGAAAACAAATTTATAATTTATGTAGTGTGAAACACAGAAATGCATGTCGAATGTGGCAAGTTGGAGAAATATGGAGTGGGCGAAGTGGGTATTCTTATGTTTGTGGAAACAAAGGCATACATTATTTGTAAAATGACAACAATTTTGGTAAACTGTGAACATAGTGAGCGAAGAAATGTAACTTAGGGGTACAAGTGGCCAATTGCAAGGCTTTTTATGGTTAAGAGCGTTAGGCTGGTGAAGCGCAGGGGTGGGGAGGGGGTTCCATTCTTAAGTTTGTGAAAACAAAGGTGCTCATTATTTGTAACATGACGCCAATTTTGGTAAAATGCCAAAATATTGTACGTAGAAACACGAATTAGGGTACGAACAATGTATTGCAACGCGTAGGCCTATTAGGGATAGCAGACGCGCGAAACTTAGCAGAAATCTGCATTCGTCAACTCTGAAAACGCTAAGTCCGAAATTTCGACCGCGCAAAATCGACCGGCAGCACCTTCGAGCGGCACGGCGGCGGCGTCGGCGGCGAGCGCCCCGTCCCACACGGACGACCACGGACCCAGTGGCGAGGAGACGACGAGGCCCGCTTTCCCAATTAGATCAGGCTTTGACTCGTAGAAGTTAAAGTCGAATACGCTCCGACACAGCTCTTTCAAAAACTTCCTTCACCCGAAATACGCATGAGTCTTTAACTTCATACGAGCCAAAGCAGGATCGATTGGGAAAGCGGGCCTCGTCGCCGCCACGCCGCTGGGTCCGAGGTCGTCCGTGAGGGCGGGGGAGCTCACCGCCGCCGCCGCTGCCGCACCGCTCGAAAGTGCCGCCGGTCGATTTTGCGCGTTGGAAAATTTCGGCCTTAGCGTTTTCAGAGTTGACGATTGCAGATTTCTGCTAAGTTTCGCGTGTCTGCTATCCCTAATAGGCCTACGCGTTGCAATACATTGTTCGTACCCTAATTCGTGTTTCTACGTACAATATTTTGGCATTTTACCAAAATTGGCGTCATGTTACAAATAATGAGCACCTTTGTTTTCACAAACTTAAGAATGGAACCCCCTCCCCACCCCTGCGCTTCACCAGCCTAACGCTCTTAACCATAAAAAGCCTTGCAATTGGCCACTTGTACCCCTAAGTTACATTTCTTCGCTCACTATGTTCACAGTTTACCAAAATTGTTGTCATTTTACAAATAATGTATGCCTTTGTTTCCACAAACATAAGAATACCCACTTCGCCCACTCCATATTTCTCCAACTTGCCACATTCGACATGCATTTCTGTGTTTCACACTACATAAATTATAAATTTGTTTTCTCACAATTGCAAAAGTTCGTGTCTTACATTAAAAAGTTCAAGTTCTGCCCGCTCACACATCTAACATATTCGTAATTTCGCTTTGTCAGTGTTCAACTCGTATCGCTATGCCATCATACTCTTCAAGTGCTTGCCTTACAAAACAGACATCCTTCGTTGTTCCATGTAAAGTTTAACATCTAAGCCAGAAAAGTTGATTAAAGGATGTGTGTTTGTGATAGAAATTGAAGAGCTCAATTGCCTAAGTGCTTTACCCGCCCTCTGCTACTTCCACTCGTTCCTGCGCATGTTGAAAAGGTGCATGTTGTTGAATGTATTCTTGAGAATTTCGCATATTTGATATGTAATATGTTAATATTTAAGTAAAAGCGCCACCTGTTGAAAGAAATGTACGACGAATTTATGGTTTGTGTTCTTACATGACCAAGAATGGCAACTTGTGCGCCATCTTTGGAGTTTAAAGTTATATGAGTTACTTGACTGTTCCTTTATGAGGAAGAATGCCTTGTGAATAGAAGGATGTGAGTTTTCATGTATTTCGAGTTTGTGTGTATGTGTGTGTGTGTGTTTGTGTGTGTTTGTGTGTCTTTGTGTATGTACGTGTGTGTGTGTGTGTGAAAGTATGTTGGTGTTCCACCTTGCGCCTAGAAAGTTGTGTGTATTTGCATTATTTGGACTTAGCGTTTGTGAAAAAATTGCCTGTGTATATGTTGTTTGAGCGCGAATGGCCAGGAAAGGCTGCACGAGCGCCACCTTGGGAGATGATGACTATTAAAGGGCGCTATATTGGGAAAGGATGATTACCCTCTTCTTCAGTTTTTGCGTTTGACTATACATAAAAATTGGGAAGGACGCCATGTTGGAATTTGACCGTACATGGATTCTTAGGTTTTTGTGTTTGACTATACATAAAAATTGGGAAGGCCGCCATATTGGAAATTGCCCGTTGCTGGATTCTTAGGTTTTTGCGTTTGACTATACATAATAATTGGGAAGGGTGCCATGTTGGAATTCGACTGTACATGAATTCTTAGGTTTTTGTGTTTGACTTGGAGAAAATTGGGAAGGCTGCCATGTTGGAATTTGGCCGTACATGGATTCTTAGGTTTTTACGTTTGACTATGCATAATAATTGGGAAGGACGCCATATTGGAATTTGAACTTACATGAATTCTTAGGTTTTTGTGTTTGACTATGCACAATAATTGGGAAGGGCGCCATGTTGGAATTCGACTGTACATGAATTCTTAGGTTTTTGTGTTTGACTTGGAGAAAATTGGGAAGGCCGCCATGTTGGAATTTGGCCGTACATGGATTCTTAGGTTTTTACGTTTGACTATGCATAATAATTGGGAAGGACGCCATATTGGAATTTGACCGCTGTTGGTTTCTTAGGTTTTTACGTTTGACTATGAATAATAATTGGGAAGGACGCCATATTGGAATTTGATTGTACATGGATTCTTAGGTTTTTACGTTTGACTATGCATAATAATTGGGAAGGACGCCATATTGGAATTTGACCGTACATGACTTCTTAGGTTTTTGTGTTTGACTTGGAGAAAATTGGGAAGGGCGCCATATTGGAATTTGCCCGTACATAGATTCTTAGGTTTTTACGTTTGACGATGCATAATACTTGGAAAGGCCGCCATATTGGTTTTTGCCCGTTGCTGGATTCTTAGGTTTTTGCGTTTGACTTGGAGAAAATTGTGAAGGACGCCATATTGGAATTTGGCCGTGCATGGATTTTTAGGTTTTTGTGTTTGACTATACATAATAATTGTGAAGGACGCCATGTTGGAATTTGACCGTACATGAATTCTTAGGTTTTTGTGTTTGACTATACGGGAAAGTTGGGAAGGACGCCATGTTGGAATTTGACCGTACATGAATTCTTAGGTTTTTGTGTTTGACTTAAAGAAATGCTGCTATAATTTTTGGATAATGAGGTATGAAATACTTAATATTGTGTGATTTAAATGTAAAAATGTCTGATTTATTGATATTTTTGAATAAAATGGCGAATAATGATTATATTTCTTAGTCATATGATGGGATTCTCGTCGCCTTATTGGTTCGTCGCTAAGGTTTCCTGCTTCGTGATTGGTTGGTTCTTACTCGTATAAGGTAAATTTGTGTGTAGGGGTTTGGAATGGAGGGTTGGAGGGTGAGGGGAAGGTCTTTAGAGTGAAACGCCACTCATACGAGAATATTATATGTTGTTTTGTATTGTTCAAGTATAAGAAAATTATTGTGGTGTCCCCAGCCAAAAGTCTTATATTGATGGGTGGCCTCCCCGTGGCAGATGGTCGGACTCCGCCGCGACAGAGAGATGAAGGGGTGTAATTACCTACTTGAAAGCCGTGTTCGGCTCGCTGTGACAATGGGCAATGGACTTCGCTGGGAGAGGCGGAGAGAGAGAGAGAGAGGGGGGAAGGGAGAAGGTGGGGAGGTAGAGAGATGGCGAGAGGAATACATAGAGAGGGGAGGGAGTGGGAGAGGGGAGGGGAGAGGAAGAGAGGCTGTTGAATATTGTATGGCAGTGCCTCTGATGATGCGTTTCCAAGAGATGGATACATGAAGAGATGGTGGGAGAGGGGGAGGGAGAGGAAGAGAGGAGGGGAGAGGGAGAGAGGAGGGGGAAGAGGGAGAGGGAGAGGGGTGGTGGAAGCCAGTGCAGAAGCCAGAATATGCTGCGGGGCCTTCGATGAGTCATTCTCGAGAGATGGATACATAAAGAGATGGTGAGAGAGGGGGAGGGAGAGGAAGAGGGAGATGGGGAGGGAGAGATGTCGTGGATGTCAGTACAGTGGCGCTACCGATGACGCATTACCGATGACGCATACCCGGTTAGGCCCTTTACCGCTGCTAGTTAGGGTTAACTAATTACTATTACTAATATAATTACCTAATTACTATAAGTTAATTAATATACTAATTAATATAATAGGATAATTAATATGCCCTGCCTATTATAATAGGCTAATTAGTAAAATGACCTAATTAAGATGACCTAATTAAGATGACCTAATTAGGATGACCTAATTAAGATGACCTAATTAAGATGACGTCACTGGTCACGTGATAATTGGTCGTACTAGATCCATATTCACCCTACTGATGCCGATGTCCTATTCACGGAATTCCTCTTCCTCCTCTCCTCCTCCTCCTCCTCCTCCTCCTCTTCTCCTCCTCCTCCTCCTCCTCCTCTCCCCCTCTCCTCCTCTCCTCCTCGTCTTTTTCTTCAGCATCTCTTTCATCCGATGCAATATTTTTTGCACCTGTGTAAACAAATTATCTCTACCTCCTATACCTCCGTCCGCATGCAGGCTTCAGGAGAGAATAACAATTAGACACACCTGACTGACTTACTTTAGAACTGATGAAGACAAGCAAAAGGAGGACAGATTGGATGACAAAATACCTGAACGAATGGAATAATAGAGTCACATATCAATCACCTACAAAACACTTCATTTCTCCTCATATTATGGCCGTCCTATCCACGTCAGTCGTTCATGGTCCAAACATTTCGCGAAATAGCCCTACACGGTGTCCCGATGAAAAGTAGAGCCCGTCGAAAAGCGTCACAATCATAGGCGGAGACCTGGTCCGAACTTTGGGGGGGACGGACGAGCAGCCGAAAACATTGTGACGACAAAATAAAAGAATTTTAAGAAGACTAAAAAAGGTGTCTTCATAAATTTTGACATTATCTAAAACAGGTTTATTCAGACCTTTTTATGACTAAAAAGGTGTCTTTAGAAATGTTGATAGTTAAGAAAAGTCCAGAAATTTTGACGACTAAAACAACGTGTATAGAAATTTTGACGACTAAAAAAGGTGTCTTCAGAAAATTAATTTGGACGAATAAAACAAGGTGTATAGAAATGTGGACGACTAAGAAACGGCGAAAAGTTGTCTCCAGAAATTGTGACAACTAAAAAAGGTGTTTTCAGTGATTTTGACAGACATAAAAAAGGTTTATTCAAAAATATTGATGACTAAAAAGGTGTTTTAGAAATGCTGATAGTTAAAGAAATGTTCAGAAATGTTGACGACTAAAACAAGGTGTATAGAAATTTTGATGACTAAAAAAGGTGTTTCCAGAACTTTGGACGAATAAAACAGGATGTATAGGAATTTTGACGACTAAAAAGGTGTCTTCAGAAAAGGTGTCTCAATAAATTGTGACTACTAAAAAAGGTGTTTTCAGAAACTTGGACGACTACAAAATGGTCGTCAGAAATTCTACGCCGAATTGTCGAATCTACACTGGTTAGGTTGAAATTAATTTCGATTCATGATTAGATCGAGAAGTTTTTTTAAAGATTTGTTCAATTTTTTCTAATAATTATTTGAATTCTGTAAGTTTACTACATTTATATAACTTCATGAAAAAAATATAAGGGTGTTCAAGTAATGTGTTTTCAAAAAGAGAAGTTGATGCAACCCGGTTCTGTTGTGGCATCGCTCTAATTGTGTTGAACAGGCTTTTTAGTTAATTGTTCGAAAATCTTCATCTAACTTTGTAACGTCGTCAGTCGCCTGCAGTATGTTCATCAAGTGTCCATGTCCTGACACTTAAAGTTTTGGGGGGGGGGGGGACAAATACATGGACCGTCCCCCCCACCACAGTCTTTGGGGGGACCGTCCCCCCCTGTCCCCTCCTAGGTCTCCGCCCATGGTCACAATTCGGTCAAAACTGTGAAGATTTGTCTAACATTTTATGCGCAACAACAGTGGCCATATTACTTCCAACTCCTAAAGCCGATTAGAAATAATCGTTAGTTTTTCAAATTTATGAGCGTTTGAGATGCAGCACCGAAAAACCAAACTTTCAAAAATGCAAAAGCTGAAAGGAAGTTAAATTCAGCTATTAGGCCTATATGGTGTTCAAAATGTCCTCCTTCTTCATGAACACACGACCGTAGACGTTGACGATATATATACTGTTTGATGGTCCGGTCGATAATCGCCTTGTCAAACAGCTGCCACTCTTCAATCAGACGTGCCTTACGGTTATCAATGTCATGCATAATTATACTGGAACGAAAAACGCGCACCTCCAGTACATGTAAGCTTATTCCGGATCGTAGTTCTGGACTGCTTGGCGACCACAGCAGCGAAATATGAAGCCGAGTGTCTCTCGGGACAGATGTTACTCCAATACGTCTACACTCATAAATTTCATAAACTCGCGAATATTTCTAATCGGCTTTAGAAGTACTGTTGGTGGCAATAATAGTTATTAATGATAATTTTATGGCCATGTCTAGCCATGGGCGCCCGTACATACATGTAGGGGCAATAGGGGCACTTGCCCCCTGGAGAATTGACATCCATTTTCCTAACTACCACTTTTACAAATTTCTTCGCATAAGAGTATTAAAAATATTGATGATGCACAAAGTGAAATTAAGAAATTAACAATACTTAAATCATTATTCACTCTAGGCCGACTCAGCGTTTGATCTTCCGGCCATGAAACGTGGTATATACGCGTGTCGCATTGCTATACATAATAGTGACCAGTGGCGGATCCAGAACTGTTTCAAGGGGGGGGCCAAAATCTTAGATTTTGGACGGCAAAAAGGAAATTTTTTGGAAAGTTCTAAAAATAGTGATCGGTCGCTGAGGAAAAAGTACTTTTCATCTGCCAAAAAGTTGATGACCTTTTTTTTTAGTCATCCGCCAAATTTTTTCCGGGAAATCATACCATTTCATCCGCCAAAAAAGTTGATAACCTTTTTTTTTAGTCCTCAACTTACAATCCGAATGGGAGGGGCCACGTTTCATGCAATTTTCCGAATAGGGGGGGGGCCAATATCCATTACACCCATATTCATATTGATCATTTCAGACCAAATGGGGGGGCCACGTCCCATGGCAGTTTTAAATGGGGGGCCATGGCCGGATTGGCCCCCCCTGGATCCGCCCCTGATAGTGACTACATTATCATGCGCAATTTTTTATTTTTAATCCTAGAAAGAAATGTTGTAGGCCTATAACAAACTTATTTAACGTTCATCAGGGATTATTTTTGTCATTATATATTTTTTCGTAGCTGTAACGGTTAGGGAGCTACTACCGAATACCCGATTTTGGCCGCCATTTTCCAAGATGGCGGCTCCAGCACAGCACGGAATTATGGGGACTTTTGATATTTTCATCAGTTGGGTGTACTTAACAACACTACCTATAGCTTCTGAAAATTTATTGACTCGATTTATGTTTTTTTCTATTAAAATTCCTCTACTATAATTATGTGCTGTGCATATATACAATTGTGATTCGCACTCTGATCTTCAAAGCTCCGCGGGGTCTTGCCTCGAAATATCGAGTTGGCGCAATCATGGCTGTAAGTAATACAGCAAGTGTAGGCCTAATGCAAGAGGTGTGATTTACAATTTCTCATGCACAATATCAATCACCATTATCGGTATCATCATAATTATCATTTATCATCATTGTCAACATCTCCTTTTGTAGTAGCTTCTTGTTGCGGGTTTCTATGCTGAGCACCAGTGTCTTCAACAAACCAAATCCGTGTATTCAGGTAAATAGGCTACTTAGAAAATTCCAAGTGAAAGACAGGTAATTATAAGTGAAAACGTTTTGATCAAGCGTTTAGAAGAACAGACAGCAAAAGTCGTGGGCTGAGACTTTTTACAAGTCCCTACGTCCATTTAAGGATGTTATAACTCATAAAAAAGGCAAAGACTAGTTCTGGGGGCATACTATCGAGACTTGTTTCTGCTTTCTGTCACCAATGAAAGCACTTAAGAGAAAGATCCTAAGATGATGAGAAGTCATCGCAGATCAAACATTCTCAGCTGAGAGCTATCCAGCCCATTGGAGCATGGCAAAATAATTTCTTGGAAGTAAATGATGTTCGATCTGCTCCTCTTTCATTGTTGACAAGGACAGCTGTCTACCTGACTAATTTTCAGTGATATCCTAATTATTAACAGTTGTTATTGGACAAGAAAGACCATTCAGTGCCAAGATGAGTCAAAAACAGACAAGAGTGCCTGTGTTGACTGTTTGGCTGGATTTGATTTTGAAAGATATCTGCAATTAGCCGATGAGTCGCCTTTTATTGTTTCCCTTCAGCGAAAAAAGATAGATCCTCTTTGTGATTGGCTAAAAGGTTTTCAGAGTCCTTGAATGATGGCTGATCTAAACAGACACATTTGTGGCGCCACACACAAAAATCAGCATTAAGGTGATTTTTTAAACATAATATTGCGTTTGATACATCATTTCAAAGGTCTTGTCTCAGGCATCAAAATGACACTTGATTCGAATCGAAGATTACATTACTTACCTGCGCGATCAATTAATTAATTAATTAATTAATTAATAATTATGCCATTAGACAAATTACGTGATTTCGAATTGATTAGCTTTACCGCGTTAGCACAATGACGAAAGTAAAAAGTAAGTTTGACGTAATAATAACAAACGTCGTCATTATTATTATATTCGAGATTGTAGCCAAACAGTACAGGCCTTATTTATTATCTATAGCTACAATGGCGTTGTTTCCGCTGCAAGGCAATCACAGATTTGCACCTACAAATTAATTATAGGCCGACCTACTATAATGGCATCCATGGTCTGTGCTGCCCTAGCGTACATCAGGGAGCTCTGCGTTCTCGCCTCCAGTCAGCCGGGTCGTCGATCCTTGCGCTCTTCCACTTGTGGTGACCTGATGGTTCCTCGCTCTCGTACATCGATGCGGGCTCGTCGTGCATTCTCATGCATTGGCCCTTCATATTGGAACTGTCATCCATTTACAATTCGCAACATTTCACCGATTGCATATCAGGAAACATTTTCTAAATGTCTTAAATCGCATCTGTTTAGATCTGTCGGGTAGCTACGTTAAGCGCCTTCGTGAGATTCTTGTTGAGGCGCTATATAAATCATCATATACATACATACATACATACATACATACATACATACATACATACATACATACATACATACATACATACATACATACATACATACATACATACATACATACATACATACATACATACATACATACATACATATATACATACATACATACATACATACATACATACATACATACATACATACATACATACATACATACATACATACATACATACATACATACATACATACATACATACATACATACATACATACATACATACATACATACATACATACATACATACATACATACATACATACATACATACATACAATAAGCCTCTATCAAATGTACATAATTATTGCTTGAACTTGCCATGGTCCAACGGGATGGATATCGTCGCACGATCGATATTAATATGGATCGAGCGACAACCATGATTGCGCCAACTCGATATTTCGGGGCAAGACCCGCGGTCCACCGCGGAGCCTTGAAGATCAGAGTGTGAATCGGAAATTGTATGCAGAGCACATCATTATAGTAGAAGAATCTTAGCAGAAAAAACATCAATCGACTCAATAAATTTTCAGAAGTTAGATACTTGGCATAGTTGTTAAGCACACCCCACTGATGAAAAACCAAAAGTTCACATAGATCCGTGCTGTGCTTGAGCCGCCATCTTGGAAAATGGCGGCCAAAAATCGGTTTTTCGGTAGTAACTCCCAAACCGTTGCAACTTGCAGCTATAATAATAGCTGCTAAGATGAACCAATGTTTGCTATCCGTATATCGATGTACATGTATACTGATATCTGACGACTAGGAAGGAAGACATGAATGCAAGACAAGCATGCACATTGCACACATACGCAGACATGCACGCAAACACATACGCAGACATGCACATTGCACACATACGCAGACATGCACGCAAACACACACGCAGACACGCACATTTACAGCACAGCTACTTTGGAGGTATACATTTATTCTTCTGTCTTCAATTTGCGTTTGATAATCATTTCCTTTCTGCCGCCACATATTGCACAAGAAAATTGAAATTGCGAATTTTTCTCAAGAGTAACTATAGAACTATATAGTAGCCTACTATGTCCACTTTTTTGAAAAATCAACCTAACGCTATATCCGTTATGGCGGTTACATGGGCTATGTCATCAGCCGTCTAGCTTAACTGGAAACGCTTTGTATATCTCTTATGCCAGTACAAAATAGTTCTATGTCCATAAATTTGGAAGGTTTTTCAAAGCTATAGAGGCACATGTCCACAGCCAATAGAAAGTGTACTTTGTGTCACGAGGTTGTTAGGTGACAACGTTCTATGTCCTCAAAAATACACAGCGATTTATGGATGTGTGAGATATTTCTATACAGTTCTATGTCCATAGCCAATAGCAGTAAGAGATTAGAACACGTGACCCAGACTTGTTGTCTGACTTAATGGTGACGCTACAAACCCGATCGATGTTGCTTAGTCAACTTGCAAAAAACCCGAAATGTAGACGATTATTTTAACCGGCAGTGCGAATACAAGATTAAAAGGATAGCTTTTACGAAATATAATAGTATTCTGTGAAAAAGTTCAAGCCAAACGGAAATATAACAGCAGGACGTCGCTTCAAAATTGTTGCGTAACAATGTTGCTAGTGGACATAGTACGTTATCTTATAATTTCCTGTGTCTATTATCGCGACATTATTAATGTTATACTGCTCTATGTGCAAAAATTATACAAAAATGGTCACCCGTGCCATATTTATATCTAAATTACTCGTATTAAATTTAAATTATGATCAAAATAAATATTAAGATCATACTATGGAAAAAACAGTGTTGTCCGAAAATGTAAATTTATTCGCCATCAATGAAACAGAGAAAAACATTTTCGTCACCAAATCTTAAAATTCGTTTTTCTCAGTTTCGCAAAAAGTGGGCATGGAACTATATAGTTCTATAGTCATGAGTTTCTAATTTTGCACAAACACCGGCAACAGAGGAAACATTGCAATCCACATCTCTCGCTATCTCCCCACTGCACTGCATGGTCTTTCACTCTCAACTTAAAACATTGCTTTTTCACAAATCCTATATCCTGATTCCTCCTCTTCTCCTCACATCTCTCGTCATTTCAACTCTAAATATCACCTATGCACCGTAGCCGTCCGTCCGTCTGCCTGGCTCTCCGGATCTTGACCCGCTGCTTATCGATTTTGTTTGATTAAGCGCCTGCGAATAAGCTGGTTCCCGAGACTTCGCTTTATTATAGGAACTGTAGAAATAGAAAAGAATGGAAAGAAATAAGTGGTATCAGAAATGATTCTGTGTCCTGTAATTATCTGTTGCTTTCGTCACGTACATCGTACATCGTACATCGTACACAGTGGCGTAGCCAGCTTGTCATGGGCCCGTGTGCAGAAGTCTCATATGGGCCCCTGTTTGAACTTGTTAGGCCGGTATTTTGTGTTCATGCAATCAGCATGGGAATTGTAGAAAAATAACACGGGGGTCAGACGTTGACTTATGTGGAGTTGGGCGTACGATGAGGACTTTACTATGGCGTCCAAAGAAATCCACAACCATCCGCAATTCTTACTCTGCATGTAATCAAGATCACCAAAACTAATCAATGACATTTTTGCTATTAGACCTAACACATGCAATACAACTCATAGAATGAACATGATTGCTGCACGAATGAGACAGATAAAATAAAGTAGGCTACTATGACTTCAATGAAATTAAAATCTATACCTTGACATAATTATATAGCCTACTTATCCACTTTTTAATAGTAGGCCTACTTAGGCTAAAACGATGTCATCTATCAATTCTGGCCAATTATTTGAAATGTGCACACCAATAAGACTCAATCCTGAATATTTAATTGTACCTAAAAATAAGTTTAGCAATAGGCCCTAATTCCTGCAAGTGCAAAAATAGGGGGTAATATACGTGATTCCCGACGACCCTGATCTACTCGTGTTCAATTTTGGGTCTCCCTGATTGTGGGGGTGAGAGCTGAGAGAAGTTGAGAATAGTGTTAGGATTGGATTTTAGTTGTGAAAAAAGTGACAAGAACTTATAACTACCACCTCAAACCCCAACAATTCTCCCCCTGATTGAGGGAGATGTCAGGTCTCTACCGTTACCATATATCCAGCACATGACCGGAATATACGTGCATGACTGTGGCAAGTAGGCCTAATAGATTTCTGCGTCGCACCGTATAATTAAACCACACGAATGTGACAGATAGACCGTAGACGGACATAATTTTCACACCTATTGTAGATAACATAGCCACACCCACCATATGCCTAGGAAAGCGTATAAGCGAAATAAGAATCGTATTCTGCATGGTATGATTCGTTTCTTGTTCTCAACTTAAAACTATGTTAGGCCTTTTCTTTCATGACTCGAGACGAAACACAAGTTAAAAGTTCAGCAAGGCCTATAACACTGCGTCAGTAAAGTAACAAAGTAATGTAAATGTGTTCAAAAAACTAGATTATCACAGAATAATGTGAATTATAAACTAATTGGGTTCAATTAATAATAATAAAAAGTTTATTTAGCATTCTCTGTGGGCCCCTAGAGGTCGTGGGCCCGTGTGCTTTGCACACATTGCACACATGGTAGCTACGCCACTGATCGTACATCGTACATCGTACACATCGTACATCGTATATACCTACTTTACCTACGACGGTAGGACCTGCCTCGTTCGAACTTTAACTTCATCTCGATTCTTAACCGATCATGGTTTTTTATAAGTAGAATAGCACACCATTTACCATTTCACGTACCATACCTGACACCATTTACCATTTCAAGTACCATACCTGACGAATCATCACCTCAATGTGCACCAAACAATCACAGCGTTTTCTCCGTGATTGGTTCAGCAGGTCAAAGGTCAATGAGCTTGGATATGTCAATGGGGTCATGGCATTTAGAAGACAACATATCAAAAGACAAGATGATGAAGAAGAAGAAAAGTAGACGAAGAAGAAGAGGAAGAATGCTGACATTACGATGTCAACAGTCGACTATTCTCATCTCGATGTTTAGACAAACACTTCACCAGTCCGTCCGTCTAACTTCTACACAGACAGTCTGTCTGTCTTTTCGTCTGCCGACTGCCCGTCTGTCTGTCTGCCTGCCTATCTGTATGTCTGTCTATCTGTCTGTCTGTCTGCCTGCATGTTTGTCTGTCTATGAATTATCGGCACGCACGCGAACGTCTTGGCGCTGTTCTGCTATAGCTGCTATATATATGACAAGTTGCAAGGGGTGAGGGGGTGATTCGATACAAAGCCACCCACAAGTCGTCTCTCACCTTTTCCTTCAACCACCAGTCTTCCTCTTCGTCCTCTTCGTCCTCTTCCTCCTCCTATTTCACATTCTCTTTTTTCATATAATCATCCTCTTCCTCCACCTCCTCTTTCTCTTCTTGGCCTTTCCATGTCCTCGAATACAGGCTTTCTCCCCTTATATTCTATCTTCCTCTTCTGCCTCCTCTTCCTCTTCGTATACTTCCTCTTTTCCCTCACCTTCCTCCTTCTTCCTCACCCACCGCAATCCTTCCAATCTCTCCACGGGTCTCTCCATCGAAACTGAAAACGATTCTTTCCCACAAATTAATCCTTCATCTCATTAATCCTTCCATTCTCCGTAACCTTCTCCGTAACCTCCTTAACCTTCCACGAACCTTCTCCTTAACCTTCTCCTTAACCTCCTTAACCTTCTTCGAACCTTCTCCTTAACCTTCTCCTTAACCTCCTTAACCTTCTTCGAACCTTCTCCGTAACCTTCTCATAACCTTCTCCGTAACCTCCTCCGTAACCTTCTCCGTAACCTCCTTAACCTTCTCCGAACCTTCTCCTTAACCTTCTCCTTAACCTCCTTAACCTTCTTCGAACCTTCTCCGTAACCTTCTCATAACCTTCTCCGTAACCTCCTCCGTAACCTTCTCCGTAACCTCCTTAACCTTCTCCGAACCTTCTCCTTAACCTTCTCCTTAACCTCCTTAACCTTCTTTGAACCTTCTCCGTAACCTTCTCGTAACCTTCTCCGTAACCTCCTCCGTAACCTTCTCCGTAACCTCCTTAACCTTCTCCGAACCTTCTCCTTAACCTTCTCCTTAACCTCCTTAACCTTCTTCGAACCTTCTCCGTAACCTTCTCGTAACCTTTTCCGTAACCTTCTCCGTAACCTTCTTCGTAACCTTCTCGTAACCTTCTCCGAACCTTCTCCTTAACCTTCTCCTTAACCTCCTTAACCTTCTTTGAACCTTCTCCGTAACCTTCTCGTAACCTTCTCCGTAACCTCCTCCGTAACCTTCTCCGTAACCTCCTTAACCTTCTCCGAACCTTCTCCTTAACCTTCTCCTTAACCTCCTTAACCTTCTTCGAACCTTCTCCGTAACCTTCTCGTAACCTTTTCCGTAACCTTCTCCGTAACCTTCTTCGTAACCTTCTCGTAACCTTCTCCGAACCTTCTCCTTAACCTTCTCCTTAACCTCCTGAACCTTCTTTGAACCTTCTCCGTAACCTTCTCGTAACCTTCTCCGTAACCTCCTCCGTAACCTTCTCCGTAACCTCCTTAACCTTCTCCGAACCTTCTCCTTAACCTTCTCCTTAACCTCCTTAACCTTCTTCGAACCTTCTCCGTAACCTTCTCGTAACCTTTTCCGTAACCTTCTCCGTAACCTTCTTCGTAACCTTCTCGTAACCTTCTCCGTAACCTTCTCTCCAATTCGATTCCAATCAACATCCAACACCATGGCGTCCTACTGTCTGAACCATCGGTTTTAACCCATAGAATCGAGTCTTTCCTTACACCTGTCCATGCATTTGGTTTTGACTGAGCGCACGTGAATGAGGTGAATGATCTCGCACCCTAGACTGTTTTTATAGGCGCTATATAAATATGAAGATTGCATTCCTTCTCTGCTCTGCTTCCTTCTTCCTCAGCATCTTTGTCTCTCCTCCTCAATTGTATATACATAGGTATATATATATATAATTTATATATATATACAGTATGTATATATATTACATAGTTGGGAGGAAAACTCACAGAGTGACATAAATACGTGGTGTGTACATCTGGCTCGGCTTCTATAATGTATATTGCATTTGACCTGTGAACTTTTGACGCTTGAACTTTGCCTAAGCGTTACAAGTGTCTACTCTGTGTGTGTGTGTGTGTGTGTTTGTATGTGCGTGTGCGTGTGTGTGCGTGTGTGTGCGTGTGTGTGTGTGCGTGTGTGTGTGTGCGTGTGTGTGTGCGTGTGTGGGGGAGAGGTGTGGTGTTGGACCGTGTGTGTGATGAAATAATTAAGAAACTTTAGGGAAAACATCGATCGAAGGCAGAACGCTCTGCAATTCTTGCTGCTTATCATCATCATCATCATCATCATCATCATCATCATCATCATCATCATCATCATCATCATCATCATCATCATCATCATCATCATCATCATCATCATCATCACCATCATCATCATCATCATCACCATCGTCATCGTCGTCGTCGTCGTCGTCGTCATCATCATCATCATCATCATCATCATCATCATCATCATCATCATCATCATCATCATCATCATTATCTAGTGCAGTAGACATTGGCGTGATAAAAAAAACTTTGCAAAATCAATTCCTTTACCTCGACAGTCTCGGTATTGTTATAACTGCGGGAGGTCAACGCACTCTCCCTCGCCGCGTGATCTTCACACCAACCAAGTACAATAATAAGGAGAAGATGCAGATGCAGATCAGAGGAGAGAAGTCTTCTCAATAGACATGCAGCAGCAGCAGCGAAGCATTCTCTCCCTTTCCTGTCTTCTCCAATGCATCAGAGGTTGATCAATAATTTGGCGCAATATAAATTCCATCGTAAGAACGATAATGAAATCGATGCCCTTCATGATATATCGGTTTACCTCGCTACACTGCCGTCCATCCAACAACTAACCTCATTAACAACACCCACCAGTCATATACCTAAGCAATCAACGGCGAATATATTATCTGCCCTTTATTGCCACCCTCCCTATTCCCTCTCTCGTGATCTGACCTCACAGCCAGTGCTGAAGCCGCCACTAACACGTCAGCAAGTATGTAAGTCAGTATGCGCCTCAGTTAGAGCAGTGCCATGCATGATGTGGGGATGGAATAAATTTACGATAAGTGGGTAGAAGAGGGGAAGGAAGGGTTGGTTGGCAACGCAGGTGTTTCTGGAAGACTGTGAGTGGGTTCTAGATTAAGTCGAGAGAAGATTTTAATGACCATAAAAGAAATGTTGTTATGAAATTATAGACGACGTGCAGTATAATATGCGCTATATAATGATGACGGTCGATATGATGTCTATAGTTAATTCAGTGTGAAAGTGGTCGCTGCATGTGTCCGTCCATCTACCTGTGTGTCTGTGTGAATCTGTCTGTCTGTGTCTGTCTGTCTATATGTCTGTCTGTGTGTTTATGCATCTATCTGTCTGTATGTATGACTTGTATGTATGTCAGTCTGTGTGCGTCTGTCTTG
>OX243813.1:55488430-55605930 GCA_945859605.1 Lumbricus rubellus | reverse complement strand
AACGAACACGACGAAATGAACGCGACGAAATGAAACGCGACGAAATGATTTTCGACGAAATGATCGGCGACGAAATGAACACGACGAAATGATCGGCGACGAAATGATAGGGAACCATTTTAAGTAGACCTACATGTATGTCCCGAGTATTTCAAGTGTTAAGGAGTATGTACCACACGATTTCGCATTCACGTCATAGTAGTCGCGATATTTAAGATATAACAGAATGGTAGATATTTGGGGAAAATGTATAAGTGTTTTTATAGGTCGATATTAGTACAGGTATACATTTACACGCTTGTATTCAATTGCAGTGTTCACTTCATTCCAGACCATTGCAGTTGCACGTGGCCATTATTAAAACAACTCTAAAATACATTTTTATGCCTTCTTGTCCTAACCGCCATCGCATTCCTACCTGGTATTTATACCAACAAAGCAATCCCAACCAACCTTGCGGACTAGTACATACATATTAACAGCCTGGCCTGCTCAAATCCCGTATTGCGATTTTCCCGAAAATGGTGAAAATGCTAAATTAGCCGAATCTCTTGAAGTAAATTTGCCGCAAATCGTTTGAATCCTGAAAATGTGGATGGATTAATGAGCCAATAACATCATGAATAGAACATACCTCAAAAAGATGGATTTGCACAATTTTTTTAAACTTAGGAAATGGATTTCTGCTCCAGCAGAAATTCTATTTCGGGGGTTAGGGTTTCGTGAGTTGCCACACGCTTGTATTAAATTGCAGTGTTCACTTCATTCCAGACCATTGCAGTTGCACGTGGCCATTATTAAAACAACTCTGAAATGCATTTTTATGCCTTCTTGTCCTAACCGCCATCATATTCTTACCTGGTATTTATACTGGTCAACAAAGCAATCCCAACCAACCTTGCGGACTTGATTTGAAGTATTGCTTTGATATCATAGTTGTGTCCTGACGAACAATTTTCAGGTCTCCTTCTGCATTGTGTGTTGGTTTTTGTTTAGTGTATCTCAATTTTCATCTGCTGTTGCTTTTGGGTAATTATTTTTAATCAATTTGTGGTGTGTATTAATTAAAAATCTTCATAGCTACTTGGGGGCCCTACTTAGCGGGATACCCTCCCTTCTGGGTCTCCATTTGTGTCCGAATTCTGTACTTTAGAGTTCTCTTTGCATACTGGTATAACTCAATCCTATAACCATTGGGTTTAAATAATCTCTTCTTATATATTTCTGTACATATTTCCAATCTATAGGCCCACTGGCCCAGGGTTTATAATGTAATTTGCGTTATCTAATTAGTTCTCACTTTGATTATTACCTGATTAATTTGTGATACTTGTAATGCTTGATGTAACTTGATACTTACGGACCAATAAAAAAATTGATTGATTGATTGATACAGCTCTTCTTGATGTTGAGAAATGTTGGATGTTTACGTTTATATTACATTGAAACTTTTAAACCGGAGGAGGCCTTTCCAGTTATCATGGAGACAGAAGTTCTTTTAGATGGTATTGAAAGGTGCTGTAGAAATGTTTTGTTAATGCAGATGTCATCTGCGGATGACAGTAATAAGTCTCCCCAACACAGTCTCCCCAAACAGCCTCCTCAAGCAGAGTCCTCCTAAGCAGTCTCCCCAAACTGAGTATCCCCAGACCATGATGTATTTTGTGGGGGTTTGCAGCATTGTCCAAAATATTGGAAAATTACCTTAAATGGAAACCCCAATTTTTTCCTGGCTGTAGCCACTCCTGCACTGAAATTAGCATCTGCTTGATAGTTTTCAATTATTCTCGCAAGTTTCTTACCTTTATTTTAACTAATGATTTAATTCTCTCTTTAGGTTTGTTTATCAGTAAAGTTATAAAATCCTAATAATATTAGAATGATCTTTGACGTTAGAGCAGCACTGACTGAAAATCTCAAAGAATAAAGTCTCAATGGTGGAGAGATTATTATTTCAGCATAGGTTGGAATACTGTCTTCAAATATATATATATATATATATATATATATATATATATAATATATTCTATTGGGGGGTTGATCGATGGGGAGGGGGAAAGGGAGAATCTGTTTGGAAATGAGTCTCCTGAGAGATTGTTTTGATATATATGCCATGTACCACAATTCAGAAGCATGGAGTTGGTTGGATTCAGTTGCGACCTAGTTTGTACTGCAGTTTAAAATGCACAGCAGTGCGTATGGACGAATTGTGTCAGGTTTTAGAAGTGAACCTACATAGCTATATAATTAGTAATAATTATTGTAATCAAGAAATTATTTATGATAATAAATACGTTGTATTGTGTTTCGTGGAAGTGATCGTATCTTTTATCATGGAGACTGCATTTAAATGATGATTGCGTTTGAAGTTTATGTCAAGTGATTGCTAAATAAATAATTAAATGCAGCCATTATTATACTGAGAATAGACATGAAACATCTGTAGGAGTTGGCCTGGTAGTTTAGAATCTTGATGCTTGTTAAACCTCATAAAAATATTCTTCATATATATATTATTTATATATATATTATATATATCATATATAATATATATCATATTTTTATATATATGTTCTGAAATTGATGGAAATTGTTGATTTGAGATTTCATGGTGTATGCAGCATTTATCTGTCACATTCTGTGTATATGAGAATAGTTATTTTTTAATCGTAACTATTTTGCAAAACGGCTAAGTTGCATATTGTTGCAAATCACAAGTTGTCAAATAGTCCTACAACACTGTGCAGCGGCCCCTACATGCACCTGCGTGTGTATAAGTGTGTGATGTGAGTGTGTACGATGCAATGTGTTTGCATAGGTTAATGAGATGTAAGTACTGTGGTATAATGCTATGCAGCATTTCAAAGTCCTTGACCAACATAATATTACATGTGATGAATTATTGCATCATTTATATTCAACGGCTTCCGTGGAAATTAGGTCGTTTGTATGACTGTGTTTGGTGAGTGTGTGTGTAGGTACATGTGTGTGTCTGTAGGTGTGTGTGTGTCTGTAGATGTGTGTGTGTAGGTACGTGTGTGTGTAGGTACGTGTGTATGTGTGTGTGTAGGTACGTGTGTGTGTCTGTAGGTGTGTGTGTGTGTCTGTAGATGTGTGTGTGTGTAGGTACGTGTGTATGTGTGTGTGTAGGTACGTGCATATATATGTACAATTGTACATTTACATGTGCGTGTAGTTGCATGTGTGTGTGTGTGTGTGTATGTAGGTGTGTGTGTGTGTGTGTTTATTTACACCTGCCATTCGTTGCTTGCATCTGGCTTGATCAGTATTAAGATAGGCATTTTTGTGTTTTGACAAGCATCCAAAGTATCTATAAATAAATGCCTTTTTTGCACTGTAATACATATTAATTAATACATGTATACAAACTATACATGCGTATATTATACAGACGTGATGCATGCATCCTGCATAAATCTGTGGACTCTAATATATATATACTGCATAACTGGCTCATATTTGCACTAGAGAGCCCACACGTAAGTATGTATGTATGTTTATATACATGCATATATGTATGTACAATTGTACATTTTATGTGACCTTGACCAAGAAAAAGGACAACTTCTTGTAGGGAACTGACTTCTAGTAGGGAACAGACTTGTTAACATATTCCATATGTTGATATCACAAGAAAGTCATGGAAAAAATTCCGGAACTTTTGGTCCTAACTTTATGGTCTTTTTAACGCGAAATGTAAAAACTTGCTTGTCAGGAATCGCTAATAAAAACTCAACCTGTCTCTATCTGATGTTCTATCACATGTTTTGGCCTTTGTACATCATGTGACATAATATTGTTTGTTTAATGAGTGAGCCAAATGTGTAGTTGTATTATTTAAATGCAAAATCTGTTGTAATGATTTTGTAAGAAATGCAGCTGCACTGGTACGCAACAATATTTTCGGTCCTTTTCTTGCCATTTTCGCATACTTCTTACATGCATTCATAATAGTACATATGCATTGACTTGTAAACGTATGCATGCATGCATGCATACATCTGCACTTGTTTGCTGTTCATGGATATCAGAATGCTTTAATTCTTCTATATAGAGCTGCCATAAAGCATACTTGTCTGATGATATATGATGCCAATGTAGTACTTAGGCAATTATTATGCATGCAGTTGCCAAGTACCCTTGAGAAGTACCATATGACAAAGACTTAAGACCTTATGGGTTTGACGACGTGCTATGGTCAATGTTCACCACCAGATGATTCTCACTAAACCTGTTGACATCCAGAAAATCTCCAAATCTCTTAGACTCTAACTTTAGTCTGCCGCTGCTTCTCCTTTCCTCTCTCTCGCTCCTTCCTTCAATCTAATCATCATTCATTCTTCTCAAATCATGCAGTGTTTGTGTGTTCAAGTTGTGCTGTGTCTTGTTGAGGAGTGTATACAGTTGTTGAGGAGTGTATACAGTTGTTGAGGAGTGTATACAGTTGTTGAGGAGTGTATACAGTTGTTGAGGAGTGTATACAGTTGTTGTTGTGTACACCAGTTGTTGTGTATAATCTCTTAGACTTAGAGCCACACTGCAGACTGTGACATTTCTTTTATACGGCTTTTATCCAATGATCTATTTCAGATCATTAGGTCATAATATAATAATGTGTTCGCTATTTCATAACGTAAATGTGTTACAGGTAAATAAGGAATTGAAGAATAAGATATATATATATATATATATATATATATAATATATATATGAATGGACATTCTACTGTCTAGGTCCTTAAAAACATGTTTTAAAACGAATTGCAAAAAGCTTTTGATGTATGCAGGAAGTTCTCATATATATATATATATATATATATATACTATATATATATATATATAGTCAGTTAATACAAGAAGGACGAAACGACCAATCCCTTTTATTAGCAGATTATTATTATTGAGACATTGTTCAACTGATTGCAGAAGTGAAGTTTCAGGACAGTCTTCGTCGTGCATTACCTTCGTCATATCTATGCCATTACCTTCATGGTATACATACCCATTGAGTCATTAGATTAGATAGGAAGCGCCAAAGTTACACCTTGGCCGGTTGTGCAGCGATTTTTTTACCGTTGCTACCTGTGTTCTGTTTATATAAATATATGATATATTATATATATAGATGTTATATATGTGTGTATATATACACGTATATGTATATATTTTATATATATACACGTATATTAGGGTGGTTGTTAAAAATTAAAGCTGGAGGACACTGTTCTCCAAGGTGCCATTTGGTTCCATTTCACCCAGAAACATCACACAAAAAGTTTTATGGGAAAATATTAATATTTAGGACTAGCACAACGCCATCAAAGTTTTACCCTTTAACAAATCTAAGAGCGTTCGAACAGTAAGCATGATAGTTGTAATCAACCAGAAATCTTCGAACCAGGAATCAATAAAACTACTTGTAGTAGGTCTAGGTTACACCTCAATGATGTTACTGTAGTCATGGCCATGAATTTATCTGCCGCCACTTCAGAAAAACTCAGAGTGCTCAAACCTGTATGAACACTGCATCACAGATAACATCGAGCAGATTCTTTTTTTTTTACAAAACTACGTATTTTGCCTTGTTGTCTTGATTCGAAATAATAGTCTACTAATTCTTGGACTGTAGTAGTTACTGATTCTGAACAGCAATATATAATAAATATAGATCTATAGAGATAAGCTATGCTGCTTCATCTGCACTGAACTAAAAAGTGCAATGTGCAGTGCTTGCGATATAGCCTATTTCATTGAAGTGACACAATGTCATCTTGCATGTTGTACAAAGAAGGTGATCATCTGACATCTGAGTGGCCAAGACTAGTGGCAAACTTTCGAATCCTGATCTTTTCATAATCATGGAATCAACAAAGATCACTTTGTTGACTTTCAAGACCATCACCATTGATATTAATTAATGCCTCTACCATAATAGGCCTACAAATCCGCAAAAATCAGGTATCCTGCAATAAAGCTAATCAACTTAGGAGTTCTATGTAGTAATGGGTGTTGAGTGTTGACTGGAGGCTACTTTAGGCCTACATGTACTCATACCTTTGGATTGCTTGATTGCCTGAGATGCCCTGGTGGCCACAGCAGTTTCAGATGGATCCATTGCTGAGCATGATGTACACAGCACACGTGTTTGATACCATCACCTTTGATGTTGATTTACAGTAGTTAATTAATTAACTATAACTAATTAAGGCAGTGTAATTTCTGTCCACTCTTGGCAGCACTGTCTGTGCTAATTGCTTGTCTATGTGTTCATTCGTTCTACTCTAAAAGTATACTTTGGAATTATTTTTATCTTATGAAATAGACAACTAATGTGATTATAGGCTACACCATACACTCATTTATGATGCTATCTTTAGGAATTGGGTAAAGAACTACTGTTATGTGGACGTGGTAATGGATAATTCTCTAGATATATTATGATCTCAATAATTTCAAAATTTACTCAAATTCGTTTGTTTACATTGGATAGATGTTATCTGTGATGCAGTGTGTCATCCTGCTCTGAATTCCATAATAAACGAAAATATCATCAGTATTTTTCTGTAGTTCAACTGATATTCGGATCCCTGATTCAATTTTTTTTCTCAGAATCTGTGTCAAAGTGAAGTTTGTAATAAAGAGCCTCTGCTGCAGCAAAAGAATCCGTTTGTGCACATAGATTTGAAGCAGACCTATCGAAACAACGTATAATGTGTTGGCTTGCTAGTATAGATTTGTGGTGTCAAATACTATTATGATGTCTATACAAATATCTAATACACTATCATCAACCTTGAAAAATTTACTTGTCAGTACTGTTGTACATAAATGAAATAATGCAGTCTTTAAGTCAAATCGTGTGATGGGTCCAAAAATATGACTTAAATATACCAATATTCGAAATGACGATAATATTTTATAACATTAAAAACTTCAGACGCGTTGTGCTAGTCCTAAATATTTTTGAATCGTAATAATCTTTTGGCTATATCAGTTTTGTACCAATTGGCACCAAATGGTGGGTTGGAGAAAGTAAAAAAACGAAATTGAAAATTTGCCATTGCACAAACGACCACCCTAACGTATATGTATATATGTTAAAAATAGTTGAGAACAGCCCACTTGTTTTACGCTTATACATAAGAAGGATATTAATTAAGTATAATATATACATGAAGTTGATGACCAGTGTTATAGATTATAGATATATATTTTATATATAATATATATATATATATATATATATATGCATGTAGTTGATGGCCAGTGTTATAGATTATAGATTGCCGTTGGTTTCAACAGTACTTACGGAGGAGGCCGTTCATGCTACCTGTGCTTGTGCTCTCTGTCTCTCTCTGTCAGTCTCTCTCTGTCTCTCTCTGTTTCTTACAGTCTCTCTCTGTCTCTCTGGTGTCCGTCGAAGTTGTTTTAATAAGTTGAGAAGAGTGTGCTTGAGGTTTTGGAAATACGCAGAGGGATATTAAGTAGTCAGTCGGGGAGGGGTGGAGACTGGAGAGGGTTATCTGGTTTGACCTATTGAACTCTCTACCTTATGCAAACGCAATCTGTGCTAAAACTATTCACATAGTGTATGGAGGCCGTCGTTGTCTCCAGCATTCAACACGCTATCTCAATATGCCAATGCCCAATGGTATATATTCTAGTTATACGGTGAATGTACAACGTACATAGCAGTCTATGGTATGCGTAGGTGTTTATATATAAAAATATATGTGTGTGTACATATATACTACAATATATTTTTATATATGTGTGTGTGTGATTGTGTGCATATATAAATTATATATGTATATTTAAATATCGATTTTTGTATATTACTACAGTGTATATATAATTACTGTGGTTACTGGTTAGACCGGGTGTTTGCCAGCTTCAACGTGGTAGCTGCTACAAATAGTGAAAACTTGAAGTGTAGGTCATTTCGCCCAGCAGCAGCAGCGTGAACATTTGATTGGCATTTGTCAAGTGATCGTGTCCCCCTCTGCCCCCTCCTCTGCCATTATCGTTTAATGACAGAGGAGGCCACCCACCCTGCTGTGGTGGTCACAGGAAATTCGTCAGCCACCCCTCTCTCCCCATCTACTGCCAACCTTGCCGTCCATACATTGTGTGTTGCAACTCAATGGATCCCTAATAAGATATAGAAATCTGGTCGCATGCTGCAGGTCGTCAGAAACCCAATATATATTTATATATATTATATATTATATTATGTATATTATATATATATATATATCTGCTCCAAATGATCCACCTGTAATAGTAAACTGCAAATTGCAGGGCACCAGCTTATTCACAGCATTGCTTTGTATTATAAGCCCGTCCACACAAATACCTAGTGCAAGCATGGTTGCCAGAGAGAGAGAGAGAGATGGAGGGGAGAGAGACAGAGACTCGCGAATATTTGCAAACGACTTTGAAATCTCGTATAAATATGGTCACTGTTGCTGTGTTTAAAATTTCAGACAAATCCTAAAAGTTTTGACTGAGTTATGACACTTTTTGTGCGTGCTACTTTTTATCCGGACACAGTGTATAGGTCATATAATTAATTATAACGTTACCTAGTTTTAGCGAGCATGCAAGACCAATGTTTTCAGTTTAACCAAGTATAATGTCTAATGAAGTGGGAAACTGAACATGGTATGCTCTCTACCAGACGTGGTATACCCTCTACCAGACATCGTATATCCTCTACCAGACATCGTATACCCTCTACCAGTCATCGTATACCCTCTACCAGACATGGTGTACCCTCTACCAGACATGGTGTACCCTCTACCAGACATGGTATACACTCTACTAGACATGGTATACCCTCTACCAGCCATGGTATACCCTCTACATGATATACCCTCTACCTGACATGGTATACCCTCTACCAGACATGGTATACCGTACCAGACGAACTTCAGAGTATAAAGATTTTATCATGTCTTTCCAAAGGTAAAAATCCCACTTATACCTGAGAATGCTGAGATGAGTATGCCTATTTCCTAAGTGACCTTGACAATACCAATTGACTCTCACCATGGCTTTGTGGTTTCACAGCTATATTTAAAGCCTACTTGTCATGAAGGCACTTTGGCTGAGAACCAGTGTATTTCTATAGTCTGAGAGCCAGTCTATTTCTAACCGGAGAATGTTCTGCAGTCTAATTTTTCTCCGTTGTTTCTGGGTATCTTAGTCTTAGAGCTCTATTCTTTTTTGAGGCATGTACACCACTGCAAGTGAGTGTGTAATTGAAAGGAGAGGAATGCGACCAAGCACGCTTGTAGAACTATGGAAAGACACTGTGCGTATATTTATACTATATATATACATGTATATATAATTATATATGTGTATATATATATGTGTGTATGTAATGGAGAAATTTGAGGACATTCCGTTTCGAAGCACCAGATTCGGAAGTAAATTAAGGCAAGTAAAAAGATCTCTCTGTCCTCTCTCTCTCTCTCTCTTTGACCCAGAGAAGAAGAGAGTGGTATAAATTTAGCGTAACTTGATTGCGGAGATCGTCTCTCGACTTGTAAACAGAGGCGACGACTAAACGTAAACAACGTCCGTCCTCCTCCTCTTATAAACAAATGGCGCCCTCTTGTGATCGGTGGTGAGGGGGTGTGAGTGGGGAGTGATCGCGGAGAGGGAGTGACGGGTGAAGGAGTGATGGAGGGGGCGACGCGTGCCTCTCTAGTTCTGGAAATGCTTCTTCAAGGTTCGTTTACGTTACGTCGAGTATTTGCGACGGTCCAGACTTTCTTTGCACCACTGCAGTTTGGTTGGTGATGCTATGCTGCTGCAGAGGCATCTGTATTTCTATTAATATGTCTGGTGCTCGAAATAGTTCTGCAGTTACTTTTCAAGTGTTGAAAGAAAACTGGAGTAACTAACTTCTAGTTTAATACTACATTTTAAACAGTTCTTCACGCCATACGTACATAGCAGATACGAAGTTTATTTATTCAATCGACTAATCTAAGTTAAAATTTTGAAGAGAGGGAAGGAGAGAGAGAGAGAGGAAAGTTATTTTAAATCATAACTATCTAATACGAACATTTATTTATCTGATAAGATGGTGAGCACTGATGAATTTTTATTGACAGATTTGCACATCCAATACATCTCACCCCTCCCTCACCCACCCCTCCCTCACCCACCCCTCCCTCACCCACCCCTCCTTCCATCCAATGTGTTGTAGAAGAGTAGAAGCGTGCTCACGCGTTGCTGCTCGACGATGATTTCGATTTCGATTCTAAGACGTTCTTCTCTGATTGATGACATTGCATGCATGGCATTTGCATGGCACTCGAGACATTAGAACGTTTGCGTGCGTTGTTGCACTGGCTTCCATGCGTGTGTGTGGGGGTGGGTAGGTGGGGGGATGGGTGGATGGGTGGGAGGAGAGACCTTTGGCATTTGATGCCATTTGACGCCTTTTCCCTCTCATCACACAATTAATGGTCACGGATGATTTTAATAACAACGGTGGCGACAAGAGGAGGAAGAAGAGGAAGAAGAGTTTAATGTCTGCTAATATTTCATCCTCTTCCTTCCTAACGACCACCGCAATCGACGCCTCGTCCTCTTCGTCTTCTTGAGACGGGGTCCCTGCGGCGTCGAAGGGGGGGGGGTGCATGGTCGCGTTGCAGCCCCCGTTGTTTTTCTTGCTCTTTCGTTGTGCGACGATCCCTGTTTGCTGACATTTCTTCGTCGTCGTCGATCGATCGATCTTTATGAGTTCTGCACGATGCATGATACTTGCATGATACATGGTGCATGCATGATGCATGCATGATGCAATGGTGCATGCATGGTGCACGATGCATGGTGCATGATACATGGTGCATGATACATGGTGCACGATGCATGGTGCACGATGCATGGTGCATGGGCGTCTCACGTCTTCTTCGTCGTCATCGTCGTCGTCATTCACGTATAGATAGCAGGCGCCTGTCTTCAACTTATAACGACCGACAGCGCCCATCTATATATTATGACCCATCGTCTGTGCCCAAAATCTATCTCGTCCGATCCATCCCGTCGGCGCGCCAGCTGCTTCTACCCCCCCCCCCCCCAACGTCAACCTGTCTGTCTTTCTCCTTGTGTGTGTTTGTGTGTCTGTCTTTGTGTGTCTGTCTTTGTATGTCTGTGTATATGTGTGTGGCCGTTACTATATACATTTTATTTCTACCTTCTGTTTGTCTGTCTCGTTCTATCTTTTCGTCTCCGAGTGTCTGTATCTGTTTGTCTATTTGTCTCTCTCCAAACTTATTGCGATTGTTGGAGATTAAGCTTATATGTGACGTTGTTATTAATATGATTGGCGCTGGCCACAGCCTCCTCCATCTCCTCCACCACCTATCTCCTCAACCTCTTCCTCCACCCTCCTCGCTCCTCCTCCACCTCTCTCCTTCAGTTGTCGTGGGCGTCGTCGTCGTCGTCTATTATGGCCATCTTCATCCTGCTTCGTTTGCTGGCGATCACAACCGTCGTGCAATCGGTGGTTCAATCGGTGGTGGTGTGGTGGTGTGGTGTGGCGGTGGTGGTCGTCTGTCTGGTTCTGTGGAAAACTTGGTCATCGATTAAATAAGTCAGCCATCGACAAGAAGCGGAATCTTCTTCATGATGATGTTGTTGATGATGATGATGATGATGATGATGATGATGATGGTGATGGTGATGGTGATGGTGATGGCGATGGCGATGACGATGATGATGATGATGATGATGATGATGATGATAGAATGATGACAGACGAGTAGATCACTATAATACGTCGATTGTTGTTTCCATGTATAATATGTGAACTGCCCATACCATGATCCATGCATCTGTTCTGTCGATGCAAGCCAGGAAGTATATCAAGGCCGATTATTGCAGACTCAGATCCGCGGAAGGAAGGTTGGGTCTGCCATGCAAGGCTATACTGTATGCTGAAGCGTCGGTGTGAAGATGAGACGGTGAGGGAGAGGACTGACCACACACCCATCCACCCTCCTCATATGTCGATATACTTAGAAAATGAAGTTGCTATGTCTTCATACAACCGTGACTGCATTCTGCAAGGCTATAGCAGCAGCTCAACGGACAGTTCCTATCATTCATTCCTTCATTCATTCTGAGCATTCATTCATTCATTCTGAGCATTCATTCATTCATTCTGAGCATTCACATAGCGCCTTACTTCCGGGATGACTATATATACTCTGAGAGGAGGCGTTCGAGGAGGTCAGGGATGATGAGAAGTGGGGTGAGTCGTTCTTGGACTTGTTGGTCGGACTCCTCAGAATGATGCAGCAGCAGCAGCAGCAGCGTATGTTATAATACACGGCTGGCAGAGCATGCGGATGGCCGCCCGGTGGCGCCTGCAGCCCTTCCGTCCGTCCGTCCGCCCTCCTCTCTCTCTCTCTCTCTCTCTCTCTCTCTCTCTCCCCCACGTTTTCACTTGTGGGAATTCGTCTGATGAGCCTCTGCAACAGGAGCCGGCGATGATGATGATTCCATACCCCCCAGATTCACGGTTCGTCCGTCTTCCTCCTCCTCTGCTGCTGCTGCTGGTCTCTGCCAAACTCTTCGGCTGCTGATGATGAGCCGAGCGCCGCCGCTGACTCCGTGGAATGCTGGCGTCACGACAAATTGCGAATCGAGCGGAATCGGTTCCGGGGGGTCTTAATTTATCCGTCGTTTGTCTGTGAAGAGATTAAGCACGTAGGTCTATGACGCGTGCCTTCTCGGTGGTATAGGACACTCGACCTTCGAATCGAGGAGAAGCAGTTTAACCAATTGATTAGCTTATCTTAGCTTTGGTCGAGAAGACAGCAATTGAAATTAAAAGAAAATTGATGAACAGACTCGCTTCTTCACTTTTGCGAATTTAAATTCTAATTTTCAGCACGACCGTTTTTTAGACGTAAGAAAATTATACATGACAGTCGACTATTTTACCGTTTCGTTTTAAGATAATTGCTCTCGTTTCAAAAGCGATAGATCTTCGGAACAGTTTTGGTGTATTGAAATATGACGTCATCGGTTTCTATATGGCCAATCCTGAAGGCTGGTTTCAGGAAGGTTTCTCTCGGGATGGATGTTTCCTCACACCTTGCGGTCTGTTGGTACAGCCTGCTGCCAGAGGGAGGAGAGAAGGGGGAGAAGGAGGAGGAAGAGCCTCCTCCTCCTCCTCCTCCTCATCCTCTGCACTTGCTACGATACTTTATAGTTGGGAGATTGTTTTTTGTTCTTCCGGAGCCCACCGGGCTTCACCTTTCCTCTCTGTCTGCCAGGCTGTGTCTGTCTGTGTGTCTGTCTGTCTGTGTCTATGTCTGTCTCTGTTCCTCTGCCTGTGTATGTGTGTCTCCTTTGTTGTCTGTCAGTCTGTTTAGCTCGTTCTGTGTCTGTTTCTCTCTGCCTGTGTGTCACTGTGTCACTGTCTCTCTTTATGTCGCTGCCTCTCTTGCTTTATCTGTCTGTCTTTCTCTATGTGTGCCGTTGTCTATCTGTCCGTCTGTCTCCCTCTATCCGGTTGAAGTAAGTGATGAAAATCGGCTCGACCCCCATCTCATCTCATCTCGTCTACCTGGCATCAGTGGCATGTGTATATATATATACGTAGTCTGTAGACCGACCTCAGTCAGTCAGGCCACAACGGATGATGATGATGAGAGCCTCCTCCTCCTCCTCCTCCTACTCTTCCTCCTCCTACTCTTCCTCCTCCTACTCTTCCTCCTACTCTTCCTCCTACTCTTCCTCCTCCTCCTACTCTTCCTCCTCCTCCTACTCTTCCTCCTCCTCCTCAGACCATGTGTCCCCCCGATCGACAGACCAACCGACGCCTCCACCTTCTCCTCTTCCGCCCCTCCCTCCCACCACCCCCTCGTCTGCCCGTCTTAGCTACGAAGGCGTCGTTAAGTGAACTCATCAACCCCGTTTATACATCAGAAGAACCCGAACTGTGACTATGTAATATATATGTATGTGTGTATATATATGTGTGTATATATATGAAGTGAGTGAGTGCGAACCACTTCACTTTCTTAGTCTCGGCTTATGCGACGATGCACGGCAGCCAGTCCTCTCCCTCGCACGCGGCCATCTCATCTTCACACAGACAGTATGTTGTGTGTGTGTGTGTGTGTGTGTGTGTGTGTGTATCCACGTGTGTGTGTGTATCCGTGTGTTTGTGTGTGTGTGTGAAGTTGTCTTACGCCTACAGTCATATGAGTTCCTATGAAAATTTGCTGTGGGAAGACGTGTCGAAATGAGGCGTTTCAGTGGTGGTGACGGTGGAAGTGGTAATGGTGACGGTGGAAGTGGTAATGGTGACGGTGGAAGTGGTAGTGGTGACGGTGGAAGTGGTAGTGGTGACGGTGGAAGTGGTAGTGGTGACGGTGGAAGTGGTAGTGGTGACGGTGGAAGTGGTAGTGGTGACGGTGGAGGTGGTAGTGGTGACGGTGGTGGTGGTAGTGGTGACGGTGGAAGTGGTAGTGGTGACGGTGGAAGTGGTAATGGTGACGGTGGAAGTGGTAGTGGTGACGGTGGAAGTGGTAGTGGTGACGGTGGAAGTGGTAATGGTGACGGTGGAAGTGGTAGTGGTGACGGTGGAAATGGTAGTGGTGACGGTGGAAGTGGTAATGGTGACGGTGGAAGTGGTAGTGGTGACGGTGGAAGTGGTAGTGGTGACGGTGGAAGTGGTAGTGGTGACGGTGGAAGTGGTAGTGGTGACGGTGGAAGTGGTAGTGGTGACGGTGGAAGTGGTAGTGGTGACGGTGGAGGTGGTAGTGGTGACGGTGGTGGTGGTAGTGGTGACGGTGGAAGTGGTAGTGGTGACGGTGGAAGTGGTAGTGGTGACGGTGGAAGTGGTAGTGGTGACAGTGGAGGTGTTAGTGGTGGTGGTGGTGGTGGCATACCATCCGACTCGCAATATTTATCGCTTGACGTGTCGACAGATTCTTTTGTATACGTGCTCTTCTATTCAGACATTGTTGTTACATAGAAATCGTACTTAAATGTAAATCAAATTTAATATAAATTTAATATAAATTATATATATATATATGTATATATAACGCTACCAAAAACTATATACATATAGCCTATAGTGTTTGGTTTCAACCGTTTGAGTTCAGTTTGTGAACAGAATAAATTTGTACGTATATATATACGGCAGTGGTTCCCAACCTTTTTTGACCTTAGGGCCACTGTTTCTAAGTTGGAGGGCAAGAGGGCCAATTTTTCTTAGTTAAAGAATATTAGGGGCCACATTGCTAAAATTTAATTAACTAAAAGCATATAAAATTGTTATAATTGAATCAAAATAGAATTTTGATGTTATCTATAAACGTCAAATTAAAATAAATTGTAATAGAAAATAATTATGTGTTCTATCCAGTCAAAATTGTCAATTTCTTCATATATTTTTGTTAATTCTTTGAGAGATGAGGGCCACTTTGAGGCCTGGCGGGCCATTTTTTTAGGCTTGGCGGGCCACTTTTGGCCCGCGGGCAAGGCCGTAGACAGGGGGGTGTTTTGGGTGTTTGAACACCCCCCGAAATGGAAAATGCAGCAAACATCTATTGCAATTATTAGTTCGTGATGCAAAAACGCATGGAAAAGCCATAAAACACCCCCCGAAACGAAATAATAGATTAAATTTCCATGTTTCGATCTGAAAAATCGAAGTTAACGACTAAAAAAAGGTCGTCAGAAATTTGGACGGCGAAAATGGAAATTTTGGCCGCTGAAAACACCCCCCGAAATAAAATCCTGGCTACGGCCTTGCCCGCGGGCCACGGGTTGGGAACCGCTGATATACGGTATATGTATACGGTGATGCCTATTGATCTATCAAAGCCTGAACTTAACTTCAACGGGGAAAGTAATTCAAAATTACTCATGCAGTGTCAAACTCATCATCATTTCTTCATTTCTAAGCAGTATACACTTTCGAAAAGCGTTTCGCTGCATATAACAGAGGGAGCGTTATTATGTAGAGCCTTTCTCTCGCCCATGCATCCAACAATAGACCTGCAATAGAACTGCAGCATGCATGGACGGTGACTGTTTTCTTCAGAGGGTGGACGGCATCATACTCATAGACAGCGGGGAGGAGGGGGGTGCGGAGGGGGGTAGGCCTATGGCCCTATAATATATATATATATATATATAAAATTATATATATATATATATATATATATATATATATATATATACACGTCAAGGTTTCGGTGTCTGTTTGAAGAGATGACGCATGAGTGAGTGAGCAAGGGTTATAAGGTTAGGCTGCAGTTGTCAATGAAACGACTTTTCTGGCGACTGTTCAATGAAACGATTCTTGTAGAAGTTCGTCGACGAAAAACATTTCACATTGACGACGCCACGCACTTTCTTATACACACCTACATTGTATATGCTGTGATTTTTTTCGACTCACCGCGGCTGTAAACACAATGTATGTATAGAATTGTAAACACAATGTATGTATAGAATTGTATACACAATGTATGTATAGAATTGTATACACAATGTATGTATAGAATTGTATACACAATGTATGTATAGAATTGTATACACAATGTATGTATAGAATTGTATACACAATGTATGTATAGAATTGTATACACAATGTATGTATAGAATTGTATACACAATGTATGTATAGAATTGTGTACACAATGTATGTATAGAATTGTGTACACAATGTATGTATAGAATTGTATACACAATGTATGTATACGCCTAGTTTCTACTTAACGTTGCCCTCCTCCGCTGTCCAGGCTTTGGACTGGCAACGGCGGAGTTCGGCATGCGACTCATTGTGGTTTATTGTATTATTTATTAATTATATGCTTCTTTGTTGTATGCGCTTCTGTGTATGTGTGCGTGTATACGTCTGTGCGATTAGAATAATCATTAGATGATGGTGATGATGATTGATGATGATGATGATGATGATGATGATGATGATGATGATGATGATGATGATGATGATGATGATGATGATGATGATGATGATGATGGTGAGGGTGGATGACGGATGCATTCAATCGTCGAATGCAGATGACGATGGTTGTCTGTCTGTCTGTCTGTCTGTCTGTCTGTCTGTCTGTCTGTCTGTCTGTCTGTATGTCTGTCTCTCTGTCTGTCTGTCTGTCGCCGTGACCGTATTTCTTCGACTATCAATCAGTGGGACGATGAAGGTCGAACTCGGTTGAACCGGGAGTGATGGGAGTGGTGTGTGGGGGGGGGGGTGTGGGAGGTGCGGTGGGGGGGGGGGTCGATCGACATCCAATGGACCGTGTAATCCAAGCCGTTCTGCATGACAGACGTCATCATCGTCGTCGTCGTTGTGTGATGGATGGATGGATGGATGGAATCCCACCCTATGCTATTCACCGATGGAGGGTGGGTGGGTATGGAGGCGTGAGGTTGGGGGGGGGGGTCGGGGGTCGGCGCGTGTGTGGGTGGGTGGCCCCATCAGCGTCTACCTGTGCGTGTGTGTGTGCGTGCGTGCGTGCGTCTTCGTGTGTGGTCCCTCCCCGTTGTGTGAGTGCGTGTGTGGCCTCTGACGTGTGGCTGCCTTTCAATCAGGCATTGCGCCTCATTATATATATATATATATATATATATATATATATATATATATATACACATTACATATAATTATGTATATACATATAATTATATGTATATACATATATATGTACTTCAATCGTTTCTCTCTCTCTCTCTTTCCCGACCGCAATCTTCCGCCGCCGGAGGAGGGGGGTCGGAACTGTCTCCCTTTCTTCTCTGTTACTTTAATTCATCTTATCCTTCTCCATCCTCCTCCTTCTCCTCCTCTCGTCCTGTCTTCCTCTTGATTTGCTACTTCATATTCCTCACTCTGTCGTCGCCTTTTTTTTGATATCCCAACTCCACTTCCCCCATCCTCTCTCTGTCTGTCAGTCTGTCTGGGTCTGTCTTACTCTCCCGTCATTCATTCATCAATGTTTCTCCCTGTCTCATCCTCCTCTCATGTCCCTCTTCCTTATCCTCCGTGTTACCGACGGTATCAGCAGAGGAGGAGGGGCAGTGGACCAACAACACCCCCCCCCCCGCAGTTCACAGCAGCAGGGTCATGACAGAGAGAATTCCTCAGGCGATGATTGATGACCCATTCTTCATCATCCCCACCCACCCATCCGGACGGTTTGTGGTTTCAACGATCACAAGTACTTAACCTGTCGTTGGTCGGGTTTACAGTTTACCATCTCACAACCTCAGCTCCTCCTCTTCTTTTTTGATTCTTCTTTTTTGATTCTTCTCATTTCACAGAAAGTTGTAGCGCCCGTGTTTTGGGTCATCTTAATTACCAGATGTGTGGCTATTATTATTAAATATTAAACGAAGGTGTCCAACGTGTTGTTATTTTTCGCTCGCTATGACAATAATAATAATATCATTTGGGCTAGTTAGCGCAGAGAGCGCCTCTGAGTAGATATATTGAAGAGGCGCTATATAAATTCTCAGAATGAATGAATGAATGAATGACTTTTCTCCGGTTTCACCTAAAACTAGAAACTGGTATTTTGGAATAAGTTGGACCTGTTTTTTGGAACCATCTCCTGTATCCTTGTCTATTTTGCGTAGCATCTCTCTTCATATTTCTGTTTCCCTGCTTATAGTATCTTTCTCTCTCTCTCTACCTGTATCTGTCCTTTCTGCCCAATGTCTCTGTCCAAACCCTCTTCATCTGGTTCTTCTTCATGTTCTTGTTCCTTTTCTTTTCAGCTTGCCTCTTTCTCTACATCTTCATCTTCTTTTCTTCGTCTTCACGATTTAAATAATACATTCATCTTCTCATTCATCTTCTCCCTCTTCTTCTTCGTCTTTTTCTTCTTCTTACATTAGATTCTACTTATGCTAGTTCTCCTCCTCTTTCTTATCCTCCTCCTCCTTCCTTCTACTTGTTCGTCCACTTCATCTTTAATTAATTTCCATTTGTCGCATATAAACCATATAATAATAATTTTATGTTTCCTTTTGTTTTTCTCTTCATCATCGTCATCATCATCATCGAGTAGATGGAATGAGGATTGTCTCGTTCGTGTGAAAGCTCAGGTGATGACGAGAGACGATAGCACTGGCATGTGGGTTCCAATGAGTGGAGGTGGCATGAGCTTCGTCAGCCTTCACCGATTCTGCAGCAACACGTCACGCACCAATGATGACGTTGCAGACGATGTTGCTTACGTCATTCTTGGACAGAGAATCGCAGACAAAAGCGTACGTTACAACACTATATAACGGCAATAGTGCTTTTGTTATTGTATTGCTGTAATTGTATGTTATTGAAATCGTGTAAGTAATTGTAGCCATGATATCTGATTGTTGTATTCATGTATAAAACAGTTGCATTAATAATAATAATTGCACTGAATTAGATATGCATATAGCACTACAGAAGTTGCTATTTTAATAACAACTAATATTATTAAATAATTTAGGTAAGCGAAATTTGATCTGTTTTGGCGTTGTTGTTCCTGGTTGTTAACTGTTGTTGTTGTTTGTTTTTCGGTCACCAGACGGCGTTGAACTGTGAACTGTTGAGTGACCTTGAGTACACTTCCGTCAATCCAACGTTCCATCATTGGACAACGAATCGGAAACGTTTTGGTCTGACGTTTCAAACATCATCCGATGCCACTGCTTTCCAACGCAGCATCCACGCAATCCCACCACTACTCACCGATGATGATGACAACGACAATGATAAGAAGCATGTGCGACTCATGCAGCAGCAGCAGCAGGGTGCGTTCTTCTTGCAGATTCTGGTTTTATGCTTTCTTATGCTGTTTGGTGGATTGTTGGATGGATGGGGGATGGATTGGGGAATGGATGGGGGAGATGGATGGGGAGATGGATGGACTGATATGCAGATGGTTGCATAGAATTATGGGTGGGGGGTTGGATGAGTGGGGTGGTTGTGAACTTGTGATGGTGGGTGAATGGATGGAATGGTGTTGGGGTTTGATTGGGGATGTGTGGGTAGGTGGGAAGATGATTGGATGGGTGATGGTTTGGCTGATGGATGTATGGGTGGAAGGAGACATGTTTGGATGGATGGATGGATGGATGGATGGATGGATGGATGGAAGCGTAACAATGATGGTTATGGTAGATTTGTTTATATCTTTTTCGAAGCTCCAGTTGCAGACTGTCTCAAAGAGGGAGCTTCCATCTGTTGAGCCCAAGATGGTCAAAGCATCTAGGCTGAGCCATATAGCAATTATCTATAATACAAGTGACAGTGCATGGTTGGGAGGATCAGTCTATGGATGGACGACGACCAATGGGGTGCCACGACCCGGGGGGGGGGTCGAGAAGAAAGTACATGAGGAAGACATGTTGACCGACTACGGAGGAGGAGGAGGAGGAGGAGGAGGAGGAGAAGGATGAATTGAGTGGAGGAAAAGATGGATTTTAGTTGAGATCTGAAGTTGATAAACAGACTTTGGCAGTGGAGAGAGAGTTGCTGTGTCTTTGACTAGCAACAGCAGCAGCAGCAGCAGAAAGGCATTGTTTCTATCGCAGAAGCACCTTCTTTATCTAGGAAACGGACATTCTTGTAGAAAATAATCAGCAGACGTGTTTGAGAACACAGATGAAACTTTTTGAGTTCATATTAAACAAAAGAAATTAAATGAACATAGGAATAAATCTGTTCAGATTTCTGATCAGCTGTTGACTTTAATATTGTTGTTGTTATTTTTGTTGTTCTTCATAGGATCGGTGGTTAGCAAGGCACAGTTACACATCACAGCTGAAGAGGTTCTCAACGTTCTACAGGTATTGTTCAATATTATCATCTTACTTTATAACAGTGATTGCCTGATCTGCCCTGCCTACGAATATAAGTTTCATGTCTTGTATACAAGTATCTTGTATGTCAGCGGCTTTCAAACTTCATTTTTTTTATTCTACCGTGCACATGTTGAAAAACTGAATGTTGGCACAACAGCAGCAGCAAATGTTAGATGAGACAAAAGAGACTGCTGCTGTTTAGTTCACCGTTTGATACGAGATAACGTGACTTTAAAGTCAATTTCATTCTGTAACATTGCTTCATTTCCAAACTGTTGCAAATAGAAGATTTTAAGTTGAAGAGTAATTTGTTTTAATGCAAATCCGTGAAGTCTAATTCTTTCTTCTTCTGCTTCTCTTCTTCTTCGAGCAGCAAGTTGAGGTTTGCAGCCGGCACGAAAGCAGAGTTGTTTCAACGCAAGACACAATCGTCAAATCATCGGACGATACGATACGATCATCTTCGCTTTCCCCACCACCATCATCATCGTCCGTCTTTCATCATCGACCATCATCAACAAAAGATTCTTCTTCACACGCAACAAACGATCGCACACAGCAGCAGCAGCAACAGGAAGATCATCATCGAACAATGTCTCAGGGAAGACCTCCTCCTCCGCAGTGCATCACTCCACGAGTCCAAATCAAACACCCCCACTCGACCACCTCCCCCACGACCGACCAATCAGAGATCGTCGTCGTTCCCCCAAGAACACCGCCTCGATTCCCACTCGCAAATACCTCATCGCCGCCTCCACCCGACGATCCATCGTCGACCGGTGTAACAACTCTGGGCGACTACGGATATTACGTCGACGTTTCCCCAAACACAACAGGTCTAGACAGAACCGCGGACATCTGGCTGGAGGGCAAGACGAAGGACCTCGGTCGAAAGGTCGGTCTGCTCGCGATTCCATCGGACGAAGCGGACGACCTCATCTACTTCAGCGGATCTTACGTGCACTTTGCGAGGAACGCTGACCCCGAAACGCACGACTATTGCTATCCGTCCCTCGATGCTTTCGCAACATCGCCTTACGGAACCAGGCCCCCAACCGGGCCACCGCGTTCCACCGGGGACCCACGCTCCGCTCATCTTTCGACTTCCGTTCCGGTCCCACTTCCCATCAAGACGCGCCGGAAGTGGCTCAAACACAAGAAGTCACTGCCGGCAAAGTCAAGTGCGTCAAAGTCAAGCACATCAAAGTCGAGCACGCCGAAGTCGAGCACTTCGAAGTCGAACATGTCGAAGTCGAACACGTCGAAGTCGAGTATGTCGAAGTCAAACACGTCAAAGTCGAGCACGACGCGACATCGTGCACAGGGTGCGAAGGTGCGATGCGTCTACTGTGACGAGTTCTTTTCGTGGGATGAGAATCGTCCGGGGTCGTGTCGCGACGCACCAGACCGAGTCCTCGCTTGCATTAAGGCCGCGACTTGCGTCTGCTGTCAGGAGGCAGTCGCATACCATTGCGGCGGAAACGAGGAGGACGAATCGGAGGATTGCGATCGACTGGACTGCGGAGGAGGAAGTCGAAGAGGAAGCGGACGAAGGAGAGCTGTCCTTGTGCTCATCTGTCTCGTCGTCCCTTGTCTCTGGTGCTACCTGCCGCTGCGTACGTGTCACCGGCTGTGCGTCACCTGCGGGTGTTGTGGACCGCGTCACAAGGCTGCGTGACAGACTTTACGATGATTGAGGGAGGAACGGAGGGACCGAAGTGGACGAGGAAGAATCGCTCAACTTGATTCGTCATTCATTCGTTGCTAATCACTGATTCGTCGTTTTCGAGCGTAATCTGAGTGTATGTCGTCATTGTCGTTGCCATGGTAATTCCAGGATGAGGCGTGGCTCCGTTGCTATGGCAATTCCAGGATGAGGCGTGGCTCCGTTGCTATGGTAATTCCAGGATGAGGCGTGGCTCCGTTGCTATGGTAATTCTGGGATGAGGCGTGGCCCCGTTGCCATGGTAATTCCAGGATGAGGCGTGGCTCGGGGCTGTTGTTGTTTCGACTCGTTAGTTATTCGTCGGTTGCTTGAAAATGTTTTGTTGTATTTGAATATTAAATATTATTTAAGCATATTAATTTAATGGGAAATTGATGATCTACTGAAATAATGTTTGAGGATAAAACTTGCGTACGTTACTGAAAACGCGTTTGAATGAGTTTTAAACTCCGAAGTTTCAACTGTCGTGAGATGTGATGAGTTAATTTTCACGGTTTTTCATGTCGGTGTTTCATCTTAAAAGCAGAGAATTTGTGGCTCACAGAATGTGATGGCTAATGGTTATTTGTTTTGGCTCCAAGCCATGTCATGTCTTTTAGTGATTTAGTTCTTGGCTATCACACGTGGTTGAATGTTATTATTGTCTGTGATGATGATTTGTCAGAGATGATCATGTTTTATCATCATCATCATGTTTTATCACCTGTGTTCATTTAGGTCTTTTTTCTTCTTGGTTCTTGTTGCAATATTCACCCAAATGCAAAGTGAGGTGAATTTCTTATTTTGAGTTTTTCAAATAAGATTTGTTAGGAATGAAAGCATTTTTCGAGTTGTAACATCCAACTGTCAACTTGTCTGCCTTTAGACGCTGTGTTGTGTTTGATTCTGCGTAAAGCACATCAGCTAAAATCCACAAAGAACAGTGTTTGTGTTTGGTTGCCTGTTGTTTTGTAAGACCATAAGCCAAACTAATTTTCAGCCAAGCACCATATGTCTTTGAAAGCCGCTGTTTATAGCAGGTTGTGTATTATTATTTAAGTGTGATCATGATGTCTTGACTTGAAATCACAACTTTGAAGAATTGTTCGGCTAAAAATAATTGCTCATCTTCATCGTAATAATAATTATGTCGTTTAGATGTATTAAAGCCTAATATACCGGTACTGAGTATTGCTATGAGCGAAAATTCAAATTGAGAATCAAAATTTAAAGAAGATGACAGTCGCTTGCAATGGATAGACTGCATGGCACGTAGAGATGACGTGGCTGTATTCACAATGCACCTCTGCCAATGCTTTGTGTGTTAGACGTCTGATGATCGCCAAGCCATGTAAGTCGTAGTGGCAAGGATTAAATGGTGTTTCCTGTAGTGGCAAGTCTTGACAAACAAGCGATGACAAACACTGCGATGTTTAAGAGCTGCTGTGGCAAGTCTTGTGATGGCAAGTCATGCTGTGGCATGTCTTGTGATGGCAAGTCTTGCTGTGGCAAATCTTGTTGTGGAAAGTCTTGTTGTGGCAAGTCTTGCTGTGGCAAGTCTTGTGATGGCAAGTCTTGCTGTGGCAAATCTTGCCATGGCAAGTCTTGTTGTGGCAAATCTTGTCGTGGCAAGTCTTGTTTTGGAAAATCTTGCCAAGGCAAGTGTTGTTGTGGCAAATCTTGTTGTGGCAAGTCTACCTGGCATCAAATCCGACCTTGTTATTAGTGCACAATAAGTAAAGGGTAATGTTGAAATGAATTGTCGCGTAATCGTAGCTGGTAATGTAAAGGGAAGATGAGAGCTTTGTCTTGATGGAACAATTATCACGAGTCCTTCCTTTGTGAAAACAACCTCTTCCATGCAGTGACTTCGCCTTTCATGCGAAACTTTTGGCTGTCTTGTTTGGTGTAGCGTAGTTGAAGAAGTGCTTGGGCTATATAAATATATAAATGCTCCTTTATAGATTTGGTTACTTTTCCTTTCCTCTCTATGATGGTTAGTTATCGTGCTATCTTGTAACATGTTATCTGAACCTCCGGCGTTATCTAGGTATTTGACATGTTAATTAGACATGTTATCTAGACATGTGACATTATCTGGACGTGTGTCATGTTGGTCTCTTGTTCTCTGGACGTGTGACAATGTGACATGTTATAAAGCAGACATGTGATATCAAGGTTAATCAGATGAAGAAGACCTGGTGCCTTGAAATGACTATCCCCAATATCTACCGATCTTATTTTGTGGGGATGGTTTAAAAATAGGTCATTTTAAATACTTAGTCTTTTGTTGTTTAGAAATTCTTTATAATCTTTGTAGTTGTATCATGTGAACTTTCTGTCACCGCTCTAACCCTTTCAGAATCCCATAGCGCCCCGTCTTGCATGGGTCGTACAGGGTATATACGCAGCTGTTTTGCCCTTCTTTTAACCATATGCAAATCATTGTGGCCTTATAAGGTCATGGCCGACGTTGCCTTGGTTACGTACCTGATTATCTGACGTTGTCATGGCCGACGTTGCCTTGGTTACGCCGTTTATTATGTTCTTGAATTTTCGTTGTTGTTGAAGATGAACTTTGACCTCTGTGTTGTCGGCCTTTTACTTGCTTCGTAATTCATAATTCATAATTCATTATTCATAATTCATTGGTTAGATTCGGAAAGAATTTGAAGCTGCAGCAGCAGAACCATAGAGTTCGACGATGGGAAGACAGAGGCTCCCCAAGGAAATTCTATGAATGGGCAATATGTTGTTTGAATAGCAAACTAACAGCAATAGCAAATAAAAAGCAATAAGAAAATAATTCTTTAATAGACCAATTGCTATCCGCAGTTTTTTGCACAGACATGGTATAATAAACGGACATCAGTCAAATGTTTTAAAGCAGCACACAAAATCCCAAATCCAATATAAATATCATAAATATGTTCCTATTATTAGGACCGATTATTTATGCTGTACTTTGGTTTACATGGCTTGATATTTGAATAAGAAATAATAGTAGGTTAAAAAAATGAAACCTTAGTGAAAAAAATGAGACAATAGTAAACAAAATTCAGTGGCGGCGCTACGGGAGGTCGCGGCAGGTCATTTGACCTGCCTATTTTGCTCACGACCTGCCTAATGACCTGCCTAAAAAATTTGGAATTTTTAATATATAATATTTTACATTCTTTTATTTAAGAGTTTTAAATGAAAAATCTATTAATTTTTCCTTGCCCAAAAGATCACCAGTGCTGTGGTACAATTATTATATCCAACTGACTTTTACGTCAAGATCTGATCTTATCTAGTAGGTAAACAGGCCTAGAGGTATAAGCCTATGGGATATGATATGAGGTTTAGGCCTATAGAAAACTTATAATTATATGAATCAAACAGAAAGGATAAGAATTGGAAACCTTTTAGATGTGGATATGGAGAAGGATATGGGAGATGTGAGCTGGACGGAGCAAGTGACTAGTGAAGAGGTGCCGCAAAGAGTAGGAGAAAACAAGATAACTGTAGATGACAACTGACAAGGGAGATTGGAGGGAAAAAGAAAGACAGGAAGACCAAGACAGATGATGCTGGGATGGATGATGACTGACGGATACAACAAACAGAAGAGAAAAACACAGCGAAGAGAAGAATGACGTCATTGGAAGTTGAAACCTGCCGAGGGGCAGAGAACTTCAAGAAGAAAGCCTATGTGCTACAAAATAAATCACCAATTTCTTCGACCTGCCAAATAGTTCCCATGACCCGACGCGACCTGCCTAAATTTTAAAGCTGGCGCCGCCACTGACAAAATTGATTATAAACCATTACAGTTGCCTTTGATATCCCTCTCCATCTGAAACTTTCCATCTCCTCTTCACAATCTTCTTACATAAACTCAAGACTTGTCTGTTCCATTCTAATTATGACCTCTTGATGGTACTGTTGCTCAGATTCACTGTGCAATTAGGGTGTGTGTGTGTGTGTGTGTGTGTGTGTGTGTGTGTGTGTGTGTGCGTGTGTGTGTTGAGATGTGGTCGTCCACGGGGTTCAGTCCACGGAGGTCATGACATGCATCTATCGGCAAAGATGGTCAGATCGAGGGAGATGTTATCTGAGGTCAGCCGCTAAGTACAAACCACTTCAATCCAACGTACAGCACGTATCCAGATGACCCCACCCACACACCCCGTCATATCGCAATTGACCCTGTAAGACCAGCTGTACGTACAGAGGCTTTGGCACAGTCGCATGTACAATGCTAGAATGCTTACGTCCGCAAAAACTGATGGGGGAGGGAAGGTCTATTTCCAAATGCAGACAAAGGAAGAGGTTCATGCTAGGTCATTCACGTGGGCGTACTTTATGCATGACTCCGTGCGTCGGTTCGAAGGGTGAGTATGTTAGTAGTTCGTAGTCTTGCAGCAGGAGGGTTGCGGGTTCGAATCCACCTCATTCGCCGCGCAGGGACCTTGGGAAAGTCTTTCACTCGCAACAATAATAGCTAAGCGCTTCGGCGTGAAACTCCGATTCAGTGTTAGTCGTCGGAAACGCTTCTGCTGAGGAGATCTCTTGAAGGCGCGCTAGGCCTATATAGCAAGTACGCATACATATAAATTCAAAATCGAATATCATCGTATTAACCAAGTAACCATAGTAATAGTAATGCTAATAGGCCTACTTGCGGTAAGAACACAGTAGGCCTATATTACCGATATATTGATTTATACTGTAGTAAGAAAGAAAGTTATATCGCCATCTATCGATTGATGGACATTGATCAATGGTGGTTATGATACGGAACTTACGGAAGGCAAGGAACCAGACTATAAGCATCTAAGCGGAAAAATCGAAAATGTTTTTCGTTGCTTTTTACAATTATGTTAACGTTCTCTTATTAAAATGAACAATTTCTACGAACTAGAAGTCCACCCGAGAATACTCACTGCTGTGAGGAAAGGTGAAGACAGTGTACGATCTAGTAGCAGATAGTTGATGAGACCGCGCAATTAGCCTAAGGTGTCTACTAGCACTGTTACGTCCATAGTTGTTTAAAACGTTTTTTTCGTTTTTTATTCGCTCCCAAAAAACGTGGTTTTTTTCGTTTTTTATTTTTCCCATCGTTTTATTCCGTTTTTTATTTTTTTATGTAACGCTATTTATTTATTCTCTGTCTCTTATTATTTTTCTTGATTTAATTTTTCCTGATATTCCCTAGGTTTTCAGCCCAATCTCAAGGTTTCAGATAACCGATGTCATTATTTAGGTCGTGGATCCGCTCACGCCCGTCACGTGAACCGTCTGGAAGAGGCGAAGACCGCAGGGGGGAGAAGGTAGTTGATGTTAGCAGTTGATGGTCAAGCTATTAGGCTAGGTTGGCCAACAACTGCTAAACAACCAACGCAAAAATCTTAAGAATCTAATGACGACACTAACCCTAACACTAACCCTAACCGACCCTCACGACGCAAAAATCTTAAGAATCTAATGACGACACTAACCCTAACACTAACCCTAACCGACCCTCACGACGCGAAACCTTATAGGGCCTACCCTATACGCGAACGACACCTAGGTCTTCTATGTTATAACCATGCTTAAATTTAACGATAAAGAGCGCTAAAGTGAGACATAATTACCTGTGCAAAATGTTCCTCCACACGTACGGTCATTTGTTAGACATTTTAAACGTTTTACATTGCAATTCGTGTAAAATCGTGAGACCCTGCGACACGCAGCACGTGCTGTTGACAGTAGGGTTTAGCCTACAAAGGATGGGCATAACTTGTACTCGACAACCTCCTCCCCTACGGTATTCGACTCTTCCACATTGTTTTCCGCTAACCTGATTGGCCGACGGGTGTTAGCCCACCGTCCGTAGCCAGTGCGACCAATAATGTTACGGGCGTGAATGTAGCACATGGTTTCCGCTAACGCTCGGGGCGTGAGCGGATCCACTACGCATTATTTAATTGTTTAACGTCATCATTTAAGAGATACATGTAGAAAGTAAACAAGGATTTTATGTGTAAAATGCAGTTTAAGATGTATAAAGTCAAATTATTTCCCGTTGTCGTTTTTTTGTCGTTTTTTTCCTTTTTTTTATTTTTTCGAATAAAACGAGGTTTTTTCGCTTTTTTTCTTCTGTTTCCATCATGTTTTACATCTATGGTTACGTCTGAGTGACCTACTAAATATGTTAACAAACATTGCTGCCTGCCTTAGCTCTCATACCGTAACCTGTGGCTGTTAGTAAGTTTAGGCGGTCAAGGTTTGTCACAATTACGGATTGGGATTTGAACTAGACTATAAATTCGCACTTTGCTATTTTATATAGTGATCGTCCGTTGTTATTTTTATCTATCGTAAGAACGGCAGATTTAGGAAGGTGAATTTATGAACGAGATGAAAGCCTCTGAATATTTATTATGCGAGAGGTGCTATATAAATCTGTAAATGCAATGCAATGAGCATGTTAGACATACTTGATTAGGAGACAGGGTTTTTGTTACAGCTCGACTCAAGGACTTCACTCAGATCTTGAGCTTATCAGCCGGAGACCTCATAAGATTAACTCATCTTTCAGCCTCAGATGTTTCAAGTCTACAGAAAGCTGTTGCGAGAACCATTCCTCGTGCACCGGTGGTCACAGGTAAAGTGCAGTAAAATTAAGAAGAGTAAACTTGTAAGTTTCAAAACATAAAGACACCAGTTTACAAAGTATCTACTCAAAATATTAAAGTGCTATATAGTATATGCAATTAAACTGTATTATACACTGTGCTATGTATTAGATATAATTATGTACTATATATTCTGAACTATATTCTGAAATTTTTAATTTAGGATAATCCGCTGATCTTGGAATCAATATGGAGTCAATAATCAATCAAAATTTATAGAACACCCCTTCAAAATTATTCAAGGGCTATCCCAACCAAAGCCATGCAACATGATGAACCATTTCTTATTGTGCTTCATTTTTCAACTATTTAATCTGGGACTATAATTACTGATGGGATATGAAGTTGATGACAAATGTTGGTTCATTGACTTAGATTATGTGGCTCAGATTTTACATCCGGTGCTTTTACAGTTAAATGAATTCTTAATCTCGTTTCCGGGGGTATTGGTGATTGACGTAACGAAATGAATACAATTTAATTGAATGAAGGGAATTTTTACGATAAATGAAATGGAAAAATTTTACTAAAACAATGTCAAGAATGGCGCAGTGCGCTTTGTTTGCTCTTACTTTTTTTGAATTTTTTTATCCTGCTGAGTAGCTGGATGTTAGTGTACATCTTAATACAGACCAGCCACATACATTGCTTATGATGCTTCAGAAGACAATATCTGATTGGCTGACACGTATCAGCTTCATGTCCCTTCAGGTATAATAGTCACAGATTTAATCGCGGAGACTATTTGTCGCTAATAATTGTTGTAGCTTTCGACTTGTGGACGAAGAATGGAAATTGTCCGCCACCTCAGTTGAATCGTCGTCGGCTTTCAACCGGATGTCAGATTCTCGACTCGTTCCTTAAAGGTACATTTTTTTTCATTTTGCCCTCCTCAGGTATGTCTGTGTGTATGGGTTCATATGCTCTTGTGTGTCTCTCTCTCTTTTTGAATTTCCCTACTTAGAAATTCTTTGTTTGCTTTTTAATACAGTGTTTGACTCGATTCATTCTTCTGTGATTTTGTTTAGTTTGGATTTTATTCGATAATTTTCTTGAATAGATGACCTTGGTCTGACCTAAGTCTTTCTTGTTTTGTGTGTGTGACAGGTGGCCTTCTGTCGCAAGCGGTAACGGAAATATCCGGGGAAAGCGCAAGTGGAAAGACGCAGCTCTGCCTGCAGCTTTGTCTGACGGTCCAAATGCCACTGGATGCAGGAGGGTTAGAATCAGGTAGGATTAATAGGATGTGGATTGTGGGAGGAATCGGAGGATTCATTGAATCAGGGGGTTGTGGTTAGATTATATACCACTCAGAGGCGCTCCCAAATACAGCATGGACACTGAATCGAAGTTTCATGCCGAAGCATGTTCATTGCGAGTGAAGGACTTGCTCAGGGTCTCTGCACGATGGCTTGAGGTGGATTCGAACCCGCAACCTTCCGGCTCCAAGGCACTGAACTTGCCCCTACACCACCGTGCCCCACAATGATTGACTTATGGATTATGTTATAATTTATCCACATTTAAGTGATTGACTTGTAGATCATGTTGGAATGATTTATTCGTGGATCATGTGAGAGTGATCATTTCGTGGATCATGTGAGAGTGATCATTTCGTGGATCATGTGAGAGTGATCATTTCGTGGATCATGAGAAGAATGTTTGAATTATAGATCATGGCATTTATGTACTAACGAATCATGGTAGGATTGTGATTGACTTTATATGGATCATGATAGTAATGATCAACTTGTAGATCATGGTATTCAGGAACGTTGATAGTAATATGATTTTCTTGTGGATCATGTTAGCAGCAAGGTGATCATGATAATTAATGCATGTCCCCTCTAAAGGCATCTAGTTTACAAGTCTAGGGTGTACTAATTAGAAAAGCAAATGGCTTAATGATAATTGATGGTGACGGTGGTGATGATATTAGATGATGATAATTGGTGATAATAATTGGTGATAGTAATTAATGATGGTGGTGATGATAATTGATTAATTGATGATGATAATTGATGATGATTGTGGTGATGATAATAATAATATTGATGATGAAAATTGTTGACAATAATTGACGATGATAATTGATAACGATAATTGATGATAATTGATGATAATAATTGATAATTGATGTTGATAATTGATGATGATAATTGATGATAATCGATGGTAATTGATGATGATAATTGATGATGATAATTGGTGATAATAATTGATGATGATGATATTTGACAATGATAATTGATGACAATTGATGATGGTGTTGTTGTGTAGGCGCTGTGTACATCTGTACTGAAGATGCTTTTCCAAGTCGACGTCTGAAGCAGATGGTCGATCGATTCCAGTTGCGACGTCGTCATCCGCGTCATCTCGATTCCGTTCTCATGGATAACATCTTCGTAGAGCATGCGGCTGATCTGGTAATTTAACCCTTTCCAGGTTCAGTTCTCCTCGCTTTCCCATCAAATCCGTCTGCTGTAAACCTTTCTTTTTGTCTCTACTAACATTTGTGGCAAAGCTTTCTCATATTTGTTTTTTAAATTCACACTTTTATGTGTGCATGCATAAATTTATGGATTAATCAATCAATTAATTGTTAGAATTTTAATTAATTAATTTGAGTTTCTGTGATTTTCCTTTTTCTGACTTATTTTACAATACAAAGCGACCCATTTCCAGGGTATTTTGAGGTACTGGTGAATACTGATAAAATGTGAAATTTTATGTTGAAATTAAGTGATCATTTTTATTTAAGGTAAATGCTGATATAAAATTAAAAGGTGGTGACAAAATTAGCAGGCAACATTGCCATAAATCTAAGACTTGCCGTGGTTCAAAACATCGCTGACCGATCACTTTGTGTATAGTTGTATACTTATTTGCATATTGTTTATGTTCTTCATCTTTTCTCTCTTCCATCAGTGTAATATGCCATTGATGAGGTTTTATAAGATGGAACTTTCATTTTCTTCTGTCTCTGATACTATCCAGCACTGTTCTCATGCCAGCGCCTCAACTGCAAGAACATGTTTAATGTTATCCATTCATGTCTTGGATTGTCTTCGTCAGCTCCGCGTTCCTTCTACATGACAATACAATGCTCTTGCTTGTATTAAATCACATGGTTCATAACTACTATGCCTACACCCTGGGCCTCTACCAGGATCGTTCCTTACTAAACTTAAAACTGTTTTTTTAGCGCGCTGGAGTCGGGAGCGCCTCAGAGTAGTTTTTTTTACTTGAAGGAGCGCTATATAAATGTCTAAATGAATGAATGAATGAATGAAACTGCATATACAGCGATTTACATACTGTACACACAGAAATTCGTAGATATACATGCAAATGTATGTTGTCATTGAAAGCTGAATGTGACACGTATCATCATCGTATATCGTATGTCATCGTCGTATATCGTATGTGTTATTGTTAGGACGATTTGTGGCGTTGTCTTCGCCACAAAGTTCCTCGTCTGCTGAAGTCTGGCAAAGTGAAGTTGATGATCGTCGATTCTTTGGCCGCAGTCTTTCGATCGGATCATGTCAACGCTGATCTATTCAAGCGAGCAAAGCAGCTGAGTTCATTTGGTGGACAGTTGCTTCAGCTGAGCAACACGTACAACGTACCGGTCGTTGTTGTTAATCAGGTCGGTCGGAAACTAACGTAGGATTTTAAAATCAGATCTGGTATTCAGCTGCCATTGAAACAAGTATTGATCACTGATGATTTTTTTCCTTTCAACTTATAGATTTAAGGTTGTCAACTTTGGTTTAATATACAGAAAAATGTGTCGTCACGGGAAATGAGATTAATAAAAACGTTTTATCAACGGAAATGAGATTAATAAAAACGTTTTATCAACGGAAATGAGATTAATAAACTATGTGTTGTTATTATAAATAAGAATGTGTTATCACTGAAACTAAGGTCAATAAAAAAATTACGGAAAATAAAGAAAAATGTGTTATCACTGAAAATACAGTTACTATTTATTTAAAACATTTACTGCTAAAAGTAAAGAAAAATGTGTTGTCTCTCGAAGCGAGATTAATACAAATGTATTATTGTGCTAGAAACTAATTAGCCGACGTTGTTCGTTTTCCAGGTGTCTGATGTCTTTGACGGTCGTTCCTCTTCCGCATCCGATAGCAAGACGCCAGCGCTTGGAATCGCGTGGAGCAACCTCATCACCGTTCGTCTGATGTTGCACAGAACAAACGAGCGCATCACTCTCACACGCAACAACAATGACTCATCCGACGGAACGCGACCGGAAGATACGGAGACAGAACGAGGGACATACGATGCAAGCATTCGTCTTCTCGAGACCGTCTTTGCTCCGCATCTTCCAAACGCCGTCTGTCGATACGTCATCAGTGAAGATGGAGTCGAAGGATTCGGATGATAATCAACAATGCAGCAATTGATGAGTCTTCTTCAACTGATCAAATTATATATCGACATCTTCTTGCCTTTCAACTCGTATCATCCCCGCAGAATTTGTCGTGCGCAATAATTTCAATTGCCGTCGATGCTTTGAATGTTATGATAAACTGTTGCTAGATTCAGTTGGACTGTTATTAAGCAAAAACCCGCTGTGCTGTGGCTGAATTTATTGTGTTGTTATGCTCGAAAACGGTCTGTGACTGTGTATTGACGCTCTTGATTAACGACACGTCGACACCTTAAGCTCCTTATGAAATTGTGGATTATTGTTGTCTGAATGGTGTTATGTGAAGTCGTTGTGAGCAGAGCGAGCAAACATCGAGCAGAGATAGTCTTAGAAAGAAGTTATCTGGCGACTGTGAAAACTCATTCACCAAAAGCCATTCTTGATTTTTATGACCAGACAAAAAATAATCAAATGACATTGTTGAATACTGATAAATGTCTGCTGAATGTAAGTCATTAAATTTTTAAGTATCGTAGCTGACCAGATGTGGTTTTATGAACTATGGACTCCAGTTTGAAAGGAATTCTTTGCTGAGCAGAAGCCAATGCAAAGATTTAAATATTCACATGTCAATTTATTAGTTTTAACTCTAGCCAAAGAATTCGAAACTTTGCATCATCCTCAACATATCTGACTTCTTGATACCGTTCTATGTATGTAAGCTTACACATGATTTCTTCTCTTGCATTGTTTCTGGACTCTGGCTCCTCAGAAGTTTCAGGCACGTGCATAATTATGTCATTACGGGTCCTATATGAGCTTTTGATGTTGGTATGGTGGCAGTACGCTTACTATGCATTGGCTTTTGAATCGTATGTAATATTATTGTGCTGTATTGTCTACATATGATTTAATCTACAGGTACAATATTGAAAAAATGTGGATGCAACATGAAATACACAGATTTTCGAACATTATATTTTAATTACACTTCATAAACATATTAACTACCATACTCTGGAGGTCGTAGAGCAGTGATGTTGCTTTACTGAAGATTCACTGAACAAAACATGATTATTGAAATTTAACAGTTTGAAATTTGAAATATAACACTGGATAGAAGCCATTTAGTGGTACAACAACAGCATTTGTACAAATATTAAAAGTAAGTTATACTCATTATAATATAGTATCATAATTATATAATAGTAAATAATATTCTTATATTCTAAATAATATCATGGCATATTATAATAGTACCCCCCCCCCCCCATTAGACGACCAGCTGGGGTAAAAAAAACCTATGGGCGCCCGCATTTCATGTTTGCAGGAGTGGCAGTTAAATTTTAAAGCAAGAACTTAAAAACGCGAAGCAAGAAATTAAGAACATGGTTTTTTTTCATAGAGGTTTCTAAATGTAAACTTCTTATTCTGACTTTTCTATCATTAGTGCCTTCTTAGTGCAAAGAAATTTGTTAAAGACCAAAGACTAGTCCTAACTATAACAGTTATAAACAAATGTCAATTTTCCACAGTGGTTGGGGTAATGCCCATTTGCTCCTATGCGCGGGCGCCCATGCATAAAACATTCGCCATTACCAAGACCGCCATTGAAGAAACAGAAATAGGCCCATCAAATTTTAGGCTGTCCTTATAGGAAAGTATGTTAGTGGAAGTCCAAGCTGCCTAGCCTACTTATTAGACCACAGTTCTATGCAGTTATTGAGGTAAAGTACGTGGCCCAGCATTTTCAGTAGTTTTACAAGAAATGTTACAAGGTTCTAACCTAAAAATATTTATTGTTTACAGCAAAGCCCCTTTTATTCCTATGGCATTGTTTTCCTATATGTACGTAGGACTGAGGCTCTAATGGTCTAGTTCTTAATCTTAACAATTATAGTTAACATGACTTTGGCTAGCGCAGAGACGACTCTGAATTTGTTTTGCTCTCAGAGTGGCGCTATATAAACCCATCGAGTTACAACCATTCTTAGGTTACAACTATCTCGACCGGAAACCGAAAAGCTTGGACGAGATAGACCAAAGTAACCGACAAAAGTGTATTTTGCAGAGAATAATATAACTTGAGCGTCGTCGATTATCAGCCTAGTAACTCATCCGCCATGTTTCAGTCCGCGTACGCGTAAACGTAGTCCCCGCTGGTGGTGGATCTCTCCACCCGGCCTCCCCTTCCTTCCTTCTCGTCTAACACATAGGGCTTCCTGACACGGCTCTCTCTGCGCAGACGAGAGGCAGGAGAACAGCCTCGTAGACGATGTCGATGAGAGGTACACATCCGCTGCAGCATGCTTTCCATGGCAACAGGATGACGTAGATGGGACACATGATCATTGAGATTGGCCATGCGAAGAAGACGAGAGCGATCAACCATAGGATCATCCAACCACATCCGCTGTCACAACCACACATCGTGTCACGTGTCTTTCGTCGAGTCTTATAAGGACAGTGATGGCGTTCAAGTGCAGACACCTTCCGCACTCTTATACTACAGAAATAATACAACAGTAATGTTATCAATAAATCTCAGATAGGCCTATCGCCAAACAAGTCAATGATATAGATTGGTAGGCCTAATAATTATTGTTACCTCATGATTTCAACAGGGCCCCCAAGTCGTCGGATTGTTCACGGCCACAGACGTTTTCCTCAAAATAGAATCGATGGCAGGTCGTGTCAAGCATTGGAGCGACGATCGAGAGTTAAGGGGAAGCAGGACATGACTTGTGTTGAAGACCAGTGGAGATAGACGGAGGGAGGTATTGATAGCCCAACATTTCCTTAGGGTCAGCAAATGAAATTGTTTAAATTGCCCACTTCTGAATGTTGCTAGAGAATTAATGTGAGAACGTCCAAAAACTGGCAGTTTTGAATTCTTTAAGAGAAAGTAGCCTTTAGCATACACCAGAATTTCTTCAGCACATAGGAACCCTAAGACATGTCCGGGCGCTCAGTCTAATTTGTCAAGTAGGCAGATGTGGCCAAATACGAACTCAGATTTACTTATATTTGATAACATCAACGACTGACAAAACAGACATACCTAGCCTACCTGAAATATCTGCAAGATCAGTTGATTCGGTTAATTCCAACGTATGCCGATTTCGGTTGAAATTATCGCAAAATAACTCGTTTAGTATTATTCGCCGCACCACTAACATGTGATCACCCGGGTATTACAGTGCAATACCGAACTGCGTTAGTCCTACGATTTGTTGAGACTTCAACTGTCATGGTAGCAGAAACAAACTACCGTCACCTCCCTCCGCCTGCAGTCATTTCACAGCCACCAATGAAGCATGACGGTGGAATTCAGTCGAGAGGAACGAGATTTGTGTGTTGACTTGCACTATTAGCTTTTCACTTTGTAGGCGTTGTCGGCAAATCACCGACCACTATGCTTAATATGCTGGTATACGTAGAACAAATACATAAACTCACAGATATGCAGACACACACACAGACAAACGGACAGAGACACACACACACACTGACGAGCAAATACAACAGCGGTAATCATACAGAATTGCAATCACACTTACTTTAATATCTGAACTGATATAACTAATATAGCTCATTTTTGCGTCTTTCACAACATCTGTTATCATGAGGATTTTATAAAGCACTACTTCATGTAACTTCGTAATTATGACAACGAATGCATTACATTATTATAGATCGTTTAGATTATGCTGCCAGAATAAAACCACATTCATAATATACTAATTCTCATTCATATTTGCAGCCTGTTAAATGTCGTGACCATGCCAAGGCCTTTACAGTTTGTACTCACAAGTTCTAACCTTAATCTTCAACATCTTCAGTTATAATTGATAAGATGACTTTGCAACAGTTTCACAGAACAATGGCAACACAAGTTAAATTTTTTGCACAACACAAGAACATCAGTTCATCACATTTTAAGGTTTAAAGAAATAACTGACTGGAATATCTAACTTGAGGAGATCATCATGATATGAATTCTCGTAATAAATGCTATATCAGTCAGTCAATCTGTCACGCTGTTGCTAACTATGATTTTACTGATGTTGAATTGAAAGTGAAGAACTAACCAAATATCGATTCTCATGACATTTAAGTGATATTTATTTAAGCGATAGTACTAGAACTGTAACCATAATACTAATCTTGTATGCACAGGTCTATATAAAAAACCTTTAAAGCTCCATTGAGATGTAGTTTAAAAAAATTAATATTTGACACTCTATATTAAGTCTCAATGATGAAATAAAACCAGTTTAATATATATCTCAAAACATGACATATGGACTTTTTTATCTTTTACTTTTTAATAAAAGATACAGACGTAATAAACAAGACATAAAAACAACTTCAGACACAATAAGTGACTATAATTATTGGGCCAGATCAGTATTTCACTTGAACCCATCAGTCCAGCACCACCTGCTAGTGAACCAGTCCATTGTCAGCACAGTAAAAAGATACTACAGTACGTTACAACGTCGTAATTTCAAAGTGGCACCTACACCTAGCATAATTGCCAACAGCAGCTACACAACCATATGATGGTAATAATAATAATAACAATCATTTTAAAAACGGTATTTAATCGTATAAAGTGTAATGTACGTGTGCTTGTCAGATGCAAATAAACACTACTTACTTACTCAATAAAAAGACGATTTATATAGCGCCACATTGCCAACGCTGAACGAAAAGCATGAAATGAATTAAATAATTCTGGAGTCGTGATATGAATGTCTCCGTAGGGATGGAACATTCTAAAATAGAATCACTTTTCCATGCAGTGGATCCAGTGATAACTTAGAAGAAACAGTAGAAACCTAATCAGCAGCACTCGTAGTTGATTTCACGACGACAATCATAGCAATGTCTATTCCACTTGCCTCCTATTTCATGCTAGTCGCTAACTTGCAGCTTTAATATCAAACATGACTGCGGCACAAACAGAAATTTGTCTTTTGATAAGCTTATGCGAATATTACAACATACGAGTTTTTAACCTAGCAACACAGTTGCAGAGTTGATAGATCAATATACAACTGTTTGAACACAAAAAAATATCATAAAATCAAACTTTAAAACAGCAATAAAGAATTATTATATGTTACTGAAGCACATTTTCTGCATTGATATCTTATATCTTATATGAGTAGTTTCTTGAATGCTACATTGGCAAGGCAATAAAAAACGACAATACAAAAGACAATCTCACGTTACACGCTGCATAAAATTTCGACAAATTTTCAAACTCATGTATATATCATGAATTGAATTCTCCGAAATAGAAAAGGAGATTTATTTAATTTTGATTAAGTCATTACAATAATAATAATAAAATAAAATATTATTATGAACAATGAAAATCATTTAACGCAATATTACTGAACAATATATAAACACGAACCAAGCTGAAAGGCTTTTACAACTCAACTAAGGTTTAAAAAAGTCATTAGCACACAGCTGCAGCTGCTAGGCCATATTGCTGAGCAGTTATGACAATTTTCTGTGACAAGGTTTATGATTACACTGCTGAAGTTCAACACAATAGCAATTAAATGATAGAATATTTCACTGTTGAAATCAACAGTGCAACCATTGTCTTTGAGATTACAAACAGATGCCGCAGGACACAAGATTTTGAAGATGTTGGAAAGATGTTGTAGGTAGAAGTCATTTCATTACTTTCTAATTCAACCCTCACTTCAGAAAAACAAAACCAAATGGTTTACTTTACACTGAACGAAAAGACAATGTCAACACAAACTGAAAAAAGATCGGTTTCGACTCTAGCTTCGGTTACAAACTGTCACAAACTGAAGACGAGACTAGACGATACCTCAAGCCGAGACTTGACGGCTCAAAATGTTTCACTAGAAGCAACGACTATTTCAATTGAAACCATTTCACTTGAAACCATTTCACTTGAAACCGTTTCACTTGAAACGACAAACGAATTGTACGTTTCAGTTGAAACAGACAAATGGCGACTGTTTCACTCGACAATGTTAAACACCTAAACGAGGCTGACATTCTGTTCGCTAAGTGAAACGTTTTGCCGCAGAGATGCTACAGCTGCAGAACCGTTTCACTTGGCCGCTGAAACGGCTGAAGATGACGATAGACTGGTTCCATGTTTGAACAACGGAGGTGGCTGATGTAGAATCATTCGACCGCTCATCGATGTATTTCTGAAATGTCAAAAATTGCATCAACTTGTTTCAGTCATTGGTTAGCACGCTGAACTGTCAGCTAACACGTCACATGTTCAAATCTCCATTGGTACAGAAATTTGTGCAGGATTTCTGCTCCATCTGCATCCAACCTAGCCAACTTGATTGCAATGAGCACATCCACTGTACACTCTCAGTGGGAAGTATGGATGGAGAGGGCAGACCCCATATTTATTTATTCATTCATTCAAGAATTTCTATAACACCTCTTTAGAGGGAAGCTACTCAGAAGCTCTCACAACTCTAGCACAGCAAAAAAGCAGCGTCGAGCTGCATAAAAAAATACTTCAGTAAGAGCCTCAGAAAGCAGACATGACTCCTGTGGGAGCCCACATTCCAGACCACTGGGTCCACCACAGAAAAGGCAAAGTTGCAGTTCGTGCAAATGGAACCAAGAACATCCCCGTTCTGTGCAGAACAGAGGGGCGGTGGCCTTGGATATCGAAGCTAAGAAAATGAGGTTGCCAACTCTGTATACACAAGGCTTAAGGTGAGCTTAAGGACATTCTCTTCGCCTTTCTTCTTTTGCAATATCTAATTTAAAAAAAATAATGTACACGCTTCATTGAAGAAACGCCATCATAATTGACAAGTTCATAAAGCAACATGCACGACTGAAGCTCATCGCCATGATGTGTGTCTTACTTGACGGCCTGGTGAAGCACAGGTGGTTTATGAACGATTTCTGTTGAGTGGTGGCTTCCATGGCGACTGCCTCCCGAAAACTGTTTCATGAGAGGAGGAGGAGGAGGCGAAGATGACGACGAAGATGACGGATTAGCGACCAGTTCACTCGCAGCAGCACCATCCACCTCCATCTATTAACAATTTAGAAAATAGAAAATTAAGACGAGTTCTGAGAAAGTTGTCCCATGACCGTAAATGATCAACAGAAAAAGTGCAACATGTCACGCTTTCTTTTTAATCATCTCTATTTCTGTGGTTGCAAAATCCATTCTCAGATAGCAATGGGAAGCAGTTGCTTCTCCAAGACTTGAACAGAAATCATTATATGCATAGCAGTCCCCTTATGCACACTGCTAAGGTATTCTAAGTTATGTTTTTCAGCAAACTGTACAGAGGTTTCCTAGACACAGTCTACACAAATGCTCTTCTTTCTCCTTCTTTAACTTCTTCTTTGTATATTACCTATACATTTTCTCTTTCTTTAAGGTAATTAGTTATGATCTTTTGTTGTCTCGCAGTATTCAGCATAGGCTTCTGTCTGTCCTGGGCAAAGATGTTGAACACATTTTATGTCTGGCATCCATCCTTAACTCTGTCTAGACTTTTACGCTTAGTCTAACTCTGACCATGTTATAGTCTCACCATCCTGGTATAACCTCATTTGCAAATATGTCTCAAGGAACTAAACTCCCACTAACATGACATTTTAACACATCCCACACAGCTTGTCTTCATACGGTTGCAATTCTTCCCATTGTAATAACCAACGCTACAACAGATTAATTAATTAATTAATTAATTGGTTAATTATGCAACGGTTGATGACTGACGTCAGTTGGACCGTCGTCAACATTCTCCGTTTCCTTTCTTCCATGTTCCGCGTCATACTCTCGCACGACGCTGTCAAGGTTGTACTGAACTTGGAAGTTGTAGAAGAAATTCTGAACGAGATGCTCCGTCTTGTTTCCAAGGACCTCAGCGATCGCCGCAAAGTTCTTTCCGTATCTTCGAACTCCTGGAATCATCCAGTGACAGCACAAAAGTTTTGGTAAGAAAATGCAGAATAAGGTATGAAAAACTATGGATCTATTCATATATGATGCAAAAAAAATAAAAATCATATTTTCTAACCCTCTCCTCTGTTGCAGTTCTACATTTTGCAAATCCTTCCACCCCATGTGCATGTACACATAAGCTTTTCTACCTCCTTACAATTTTAAGTTAATTAGTTAAAGTCATCAAGGAAATATTTATTTTACCATGTAGACTACCATCTACTTTTGTTAAACAATATATTTGCTAACTAACATTTCAATTAAATTCTGTTCATACTTGGTCTCGCAGACGATCGACGCAAAAAGACGCACATTTTTATGCCACACTTTGCATTGAGCAATAACAGACCTAGAGAGAGGAACATGAAGCGACTGTGTTTGTTGGCATTCATACCAGAATCTGAGACTAGTTGGACAAGCAAGGTGCACACAAACACAGATGAATCCACTGTCTAAAGACTCTAAACTGTAGGCTGCAAAGTCTGGAGAGGAGTCCAGGCCTTTTGGAAGGGAGGCAAGCAGAAATATAACACTCTAATAACGTTGATTAAGAGAAGATAAAAGGAGAGGACCACATAAAGTAAGATCAAGTTACAAAACACAGTCAGGGTTTCTTCCATGCATTGCAGGTGCCACTTAACCAACCAGACTTACTATATTCAATGAATATTAAACATCATATACAAGCAATAGCGAAAGAAAGTTGAGCAAACCTTGCACTGCAAGAAGCAGTTCATCGTGAGTCCATTTCGGATTGACTGTTGTTTGATTCTGGAAGAAAAAGACCGATGAAATCATTGAAGCAGACAAGTTAGATAAAAACCAACATCGTTCATAGCATTGCACATATGCAGGTAATCAACAAGATTAATTATTGTACATCTGAGCAAAGAGCTCTCTATGCTAGTCCAATTGTCACCACAGAATTAAAGTTCATAATGAAGTGTTTTATCAAAATTATCCTGTCTATTTTTATGGAGCTACGAGAGGCGACTAGAGAGAGGAGACGTTGGAGAGAATACACCAAGGCTTTCGCCAGAGCTCCAGAAGCTGACGGCACCAGGTGACCAGGTGTGATTTTTATACATACTAATTATCAGATAATAGTGTGGTATTATCCGTAACTGAGGTGGTTAAACTAAAGATCTGGTGGAAACCTACAAGATATCTACCACTGCAACACCATCTCTAACTACTACCACTATCAACATGACTAAACCTACAACCACCACCAACCCACCTACCTCGTTACCAGCATCACCACCACAATCACCTACAACCATCACCAACCCCATTTTCAGCAAAAACAACACCACCATCGCCTACAACCATCACCAATACACCTACCCCATTTCCCGCATCACCACCATGATCATCACAGGCTACTACCTCAGGAGGTCGTAGAAGGTCAATGCCAACGGACGATCGTTGTCTAAGCGACGCAATGTCTTGCTTATTTGCAATGACCTGCAAAGAAAAAAGACAAACAATCAAAAAAGAAAGGTTTCACTAAATCTATTTCCTAGGATGATTGCCATAATTCGGGTTAAATCACTTTGACGCTGCAAATTCTGCAGCACCACTGCACCAGCTATTTATTGATATCCAAACGTCGACAAACACAGGAAATAGTTTGGAAGAAACTTAAAACAAAATCCCAGTTCATCAGTTACGAAAAACAACAAAATGGCAGAAAGATTAGTAATACTTGTTCGTTTCTCACAACACTATTTTCAATTTATGGCTGTATTCAAATCCAACGGTATAGCGTCCAATTCTCGGGCCCTTCAAAATGGCTTCTAAAAGGCCATGTAAACAAACACCACCATTTTCTTTACATTTATGAGGTACTAGTCATGTACGCATCAATGGTAAGTAGAGAAAGTCTTGAATAGGACAGACCACCATCACCAATTTTGCTGTCATCCAAGTACAAGTACCTGGCACAGGACCCCAGCAGATGGGAAATTTCTTGCAAGAACTGTATCATCCATTTGTACAAAGAATTCAAACATGGCGTTGGGTTTGTGGACTGATCCCTGAGTCATAGTTTCATAGGTTCGACTCTAAGATTCCTCTACTTTGTCAGGCATCTCTTGTAACTGGCAACATAAACTGTTTCATTATATTACACAAATGTATGTTTGCGTGATCGCTCCAATACAGCTGTAAGCCCCGGAATTTTACAAGAACGTCGCCTGGGACCAAGTGCGTCCCTTTAGAGTTTTCCTTTTGCCGTCACACGTTATTTCACAGCATCTGTAAATGTCGAATTATCCGTCTTCAGTGAAGAATGGGTTTCTTCTTGTCTAGTATGACGCACCCTGCGTTTCAGTGATGTACCCTGCGTTTCAGTGATGTACCCTGCGTTTCAGTGACGTACCCTGCGTTTCAGTGACGTACCCTGCGTTTCAGTGACGTACCCTGCGTTTCAGTGACGTACCCTGCGTTTCAGTGACGTACCCTGCGTTTCAGTGACGTACCCTGCGTTTCAGTGACATACCTTGCGTTTCAGTGACTCTAGTTCCACTTCGAGAGGTTTCTGCAAGACGTCGGCGGCCATGTTGTGCGGACTGTTGGCAAGAAGCTTGAGATCGTCGTGCGAGATGTAGATTCCCGAAGGTGGTTTGTGTTTGTTGCGGAAACGGTTGTGCACCTCCACCTTGCTACGACTCACCACACGCACTGGTTCAACGCTCGCATCTTCCTTCTGCACAGATCAAAACAGAATTTATGTAGCACCATTCTAGATATTTTCATTGTGTTACTGAATTTAAATATGTTGATATTTATTTTATCTGTACACATAATTGTTTAAGTCGTCGAAGAAATCAAGTCTCCGATACATGCATAGTTGTATACACAGAATCACAGATATGTTATATGACGAACTTGTAAACAATATGAAGAAAATATGATGGCAGAAAGCAAAAAATATAGATGGAAAGAAACCCAATTAAAGAGATTAAAACAGATCAAAATAACAGTGTGCAGATAGCAAGAAAAGAAAAGATTATCTGTTTACATACCAATGGTTCCCTTATGCTCTCAAAATCACTGTCACTATCGTCAATAACGTCTTTTTCACTGCAACAATAAAACAACATCGTGCAATATAATAACTAATGATATTTCTGAGACATGGTTTATGTCCCAACACAGAATCAAAGTTCTGACATTCTGAAGACAAACAATACAGAACCAGCAACACAAAATGAACAATACAAGACTCACAATGCACCAAGTAGATTTCCTCCTAATATTCAAGGAACAACAGACAAAGCTGGCAAGGGCATTACCTATTTTGGAACATGTCTGCAAAGTTTTATTTGTTAGCAAAAGGGGGGGGGGGCAGAGATCTTTTCCCAACACTCTATTAGGACGACTAGCATCAAGGCTCAAAGTGGGTGGGAACGCATGGTTAGCATACAAGTTTACCAATACGAGAATTCGCTACGGTAAAAGCAGAGCAAAACTGTAACATCTCTCTCTCTCTCCTCTCTCTCTCTGCCCCCTCCCCCCCCGGTTTGTGATTCCTAATCGAACACAATTGAAATCTTACCACAATAATAACAATAAAATAACAATAATAGTATGATTATGCAACTACACAAATCAACTAATCATACCACACAATTTAAAATTTTTATGAAGTTCATCATTTTAAGTCGATGCCTATATCGTTGGACGTCATAATTTGCCAACCTTCCGTTGCCACACTGTCCAGACGTCGTCGTCGTTGTCGCCGTTGTTGTCTTCGCTCGTTTGTCGAGCAGACTGACGCGATACTGGATCTTCTTCCACAGATAATAGTACGTCACCAGATCACCAATGTCTTTGTCTGGCAACTAACAAAACAACGACAAAAGATCTCTGAATAAATAAAAGTAAATATGCTACCCACTGTAACAGCCACTGTTCTGACAACCACAATTTACTTTGCTCTGTCAGAATCTAGTGTTCTGTCAAATGCTATACGTAGTGTTCTGTGAACTGCCACACAGTGTTTTGTCAACTGCATTGGTAGTTGCTAAATATACCAGAAAGCTTATCTTAAAAAGAGGTCGTGTTATAACAGAGCAATGATGAGGTGAGGTAGTGGCATCAAGTCATGGTATTTCAACTAATTTTCAGATCCATAAAACTCATAGCCTATCAATATCAGAATTCAATCAATATCAGAATTCAATCCATATCAGAATTCAATCAATGTCAGAATTCAATCAATATCAGAATTCAATCAATATCAGAATTCAATCTATATCAGAATTCAATCAATATCAGAATTCAATCAATATCAGAATTCAATCAATGTCAGAATTCAATCAATATCAGAATTCAATCCATATCAGAATTCAATCAATGTCAGAATTCAATCAATATCAGAATTCAATCAATATCAGAATTCCATCTATATCAGAATTCAATCAATATCAGAATTCAATCAATATCAGAATTCAATCAATATCAGAATTCAATCAATATCAGAATTCAATCAATATCAGAATTCAATCAATATCAGAATTCAATCAATATCAGAATTCAATCAATATCAGAATTCACATGAACATTGCACCATAGTCTCCATAGTCAACTGAGCATTCTAGCAGTGCAATACATGTAATATAAGATCATAGCATCGATGATTACTTGTAAATAAAAACTGTATTCTATACTAACACAAGTTTCATTGTATGTAATTCCTGATCAAGGATCAAACTAGAACAGAACTTATGACATCCAAAGAAACACACGCTTACCAGTTCATGAATTTTCTGGAAGTTCTTTCCATGGAATTGAAATGCCTGTTCAAAGAGAACCAAATCTTCCACGGTCCAGTTGTTTGGGGCTGGGGCAAAATTCGGAAGGTCGGCCAAAGCCTGATCAACGTTGTATCCATGCCAGTAAAGCAATCCAAGCGCCTGAAAGAAGAAGAACAGAGTTGCAAAGTCAGATCTTTGTTTCACCACAGCACCACACAAATATTCTACAAGTTACATGAACTGCTGAAATATCCAGTTTATAACAGATCATAACACAGAATTTGTCATTTTCTAACAAGGGTGTCACAATAATATCAGTTCCAAACACTAAATTAATTAATACACAGCATTTCAAATTGTTTTCCCTATTGCACTATATGAGTTTCTCTACTCGGTCTACTGTACTAAAAGTTTCTTAAACATCATATGAATTTCTCAACTTTACCATGAGTTTCTCTACTATACTATGAATTTCTCTACTGTACCATGAGTTTCTCTACTATACTATGAGTTTCTCTACTGTACCACGAGTTTCTCTACTATACTATGAGTTTCTCTAGTGTACTGAGTTTCTCCACTATACTATGAATTACTCTACTGTGCTAAAAGCTTTTATACTATACTATGTGTTTTTCTAGTGTACTACGAGTTTCTCCAATGGATCTTGACCATGATTATATGAAACTGGAAGCGACCATCAAATATTCATTATTGTTATAATAAGAGCCGCAGAAATCAACAAATCGGATAAGAAGCGGTTCCAGAACAAGAAGGAAAGAAAGATGGTGCAACCAATTGCAACGACGTACCTGTTCTTCGTTGTATTTGTAGTTCTCTCGTGCGAAATCGACAAACAGATTGACTGAAATAAAATTTAACAAAATTCACATTTTACAAGTAAACAACATGTAACACTCACCACACATTGCTACATTGATTGCACTTTGCAACACTGACAATTTTACAACATTTAATTCACATGACACTGCAGCTTACAAAAAGAGCACAATGTTTTAAGAGTGAAAATAAAAGTTCTGCGTAAAATTCACAGAGTACATAATTTGCAAGAACAAATTCTGAACATTACATTACCACAATATTAGAAAGATGCTACAGTACTCGATCAAAATACCTTTTATGTCCATTGACTTTGGGGTTGGTGCCCACATTCGAACCGCATAGTTGGAATCCGGCAGCTCCTTCAAAGACTGGTTGGCTGAAACGTAAAAGAACCATTCACAATTAATTACTTAAACGCGATTATTAATTGCTTAAACATGATTATTAATTGCTTAAACATGATTATTGATTACTTAAACATGATTACTATTTATAAAAAAACATGATTATTAATTGCTTAAATGTCATTATTATGTTTTGGCTTTGCTGATCCAACACAGACAGATACATCGAGACAGAGAAAGACAAACAGACAAAGAGAGAGAGAGAGATAGAGAAATTGACTAGAGGCCTCTAGTCCTCGAATGTCATGGTTAAGAAAATAAAGTTGCTAACACTTCACACATGCACAATGAACAATGCCAAACACAGAATTTTAACTCAAGGGAACGCATTGCTTCTTTGTTTTGTGCAAACACGGAGAGGAGGAATTCTGGCCCACCAATCCAGAAAAATTAGTCACACTGGTCCAACTTAAAAGGTCAAGATCTTGATGCAACTCACTTGGGCTGTACTGTGGAATTGTAGCCTGGTATTCAGGACCTTCTCGCACTACACAATCTAGAAAAGAACAGAAAATCAGTCATGAATGTAGAGATACATGTGGGAGAACCGAAGTCAAAATTGACAATTTCATTACATCAACATTAGTTTACTTGTGTAATTGGGTCCGTAGGGAGTTGCCGACCAGAATTAATTTCTTTACAATTTTCGTTTTTAAATAATTATTATTGGAAATAATAAAATAATAAACGATGGTTTCTCATTTCGTGTATTTTTTTACATTATAAATATAATTCTTAAAAACCAAGTAATAAAACTTCGGTCGGCAACTCCCTACGATCTTGAAAAAACCCTGGTCGGCAAGTACCTACGTCATTGCGGTCGGCAACTTCGCGGTCGGCAAGTCCGGTCGACACCGTCTAATTTCGTAATTCTTAGCTCAAGTCCCAAACTTCGGATCCGACAAAATCCTAATTAACGGTGGCGATAATTGATTTACCGGTAGATTTACCGTCATCGTCGTTGTTGCTCGGACCCGCTCCATCTTCGGCGGTTCCTTTGGAAGCGTTAGGGGGACTGCGGTTTCGCCTCACGTTCTTCACAGGGCCTTCGTCCGTGTGCTTGTAGTGCTTTTCGCCGACGACCATGATTCTTCGTTTTTAATTCGCAACAACCTTCAGCAAATCAGTGAATTAAATTAAAAATCGCGAATAACCATTTCCGTTTTAATCATAACTTAAAATTACATCAACACGCGCACACACAAAAAATCAGAAGACCCTTCACATTCGCAGACAAAAGTTCCTCCAAAATAGAGCTCTGTGCTCGTCTAACAGACCTTATTTGCGAGTTTCCTGCAAGAATATATGATTAAATTCGATGTTACTATCAACATAATATTTTTAAATACATGCACAATTAGTATTAAGTTATACAATTATTTTTTAAGGTTACGAACTACTTTTGAGAATATCTGAAAAACGATTTTGATGCCAAGGCTCTGATACTTTTTGTTCTAGCGCTTTATTTGGCCTTTTGTAGCTCATATCTTTTTAGAAGCGGCAAATAAGAGCTTATATTTAAAATGGACAATCTTGATTACTTATATAGAGCGACTTGAGGAAGACTGGTGATGGTCTTTAGACGAGAGATAAGAGATTCTCCGAAAGAATCTGATTTCTTTTCATATTAATAACATATGCTGAAGAGCAAATCAATCCCTTTTTGCGTTGCGTGTATTGGTTAGCTTACTCATGGGCTAACTTGCATTCGTCTATTCGACGTATTCGCTCTATTATTGTCGCCCGAATGATGCATTTTTCCTCTCGTGATTGGTGAGGATTAGTTAATTTGAGTGAACGTAAACGGCTGAATTCTGTTATGCGAAAACTTATAAAGCTTGGCTCCTTGCCTTCCAAGGCTAAAAACTCCTCTGCTTTCAAAGCTGACCACGCCATTTCCCCACTATTATTGGCTAACTCTGGGCATGGTAAATTCATGGTTTACTCCCTCCAGTTCATGAACCACAACATTCTTTGCGACCTTGTTCAAACAACCTTGAAATTCCAAGCACTGGCCTTCTCAGAATAAAGGGGTTTATTACTAGAATGCCTGACGCTTATCGATATTTGTTTTACATCGCTTTTTATCATGGTTACACCATGCTTTTTATGTAGGCCTATGCTGAATTATTGCTTGCATTATTTGTCGATGTCCCATTTAATTGTACGTTTGCAAACAAAGACTATAATTACTCACCTACTACTTACTTACTTACTTACTTACTTACTTACTTACTTACTTGCTAATATGGTTTCAAATTATTTTAAACTGTAAACAAAGGCAAGATCTTTTCTTAAAATATGCAAATGAAAAATGAAATAAAATAAAAGCTAAGCTTATTATTATCTGTTTATGCACGAATGCTGCATGCAGTCAGAGGATCGTGAGTTGTTATTATGTAATGAATAAAGCCTGCCAACGCCCAACGGCTTTAATAAGACTGATCCCAGTAGCGCATTGGATAGCACGCTGGAATGGAGAGCGAAAGGTAACGAGTTTGTGCCCCGTTAGGGCGGACATGCTTTGTAGGCTGCTATTAGCGCCGTGTATTGCAGGCTGTCTGTTCAGTTAGTAGTTAAGATTGATGTTAATTAAGCTTGCTGCATAACTTGTACAATGCGTTTGCAAGCGTTTCATTAAAATAAAAAATTATTGTTATTATCATCACACTCGGTGCGATTTGGTTGTTTCCTCACGTTGGGCGTGGGGGTTACCAAGGTAGCAGCGGAGAACGACAAGAATTGGTCATGGATAACCGACAGTAAATAATAATAATAGTCAAATTAACAATGACGCATGATTTGATTGTTCTTTACGTAACTGGATAATCATAAAAAATTGTTTATTATAATTAACACGTCTAAATGCTTTAATTGTTTAGCGCGGCCATTCACTTTCACGTCTTAAATGTTATGGCTGACTAATTTTGTAGTTGACTAACGAATGAAACTTTTATTAAAGTGAAGCTGGCATATTTGCAGTATCGGGGATCGTGAGTGTCGGTTAGGATGCGGTCCCCGATTCTTCTATCAGGCCTAGCCGTGAGACAATTATTATTATTTTTATTTGCAGCGATTTCTTGTTTAAGTTGCTTCTCGTGGGCGATTCGGGAGTAGGGAAATCGTGTCTTCTGATGCGATACACAGTGAGGACATTTATTATATATGTCTAGCTTTAGTATTATAAATAGTCTTAGTAAAATTCCTAATCACAAGGATATTTTTAGTGTGCAGTTCTACGCAAATGTGGCAATTCTAAGTAAATTTGTACAACAGTAAAAGCATTTGTGTGCAGTTTAAAATAGTGAAAATGTTCATTGTCATCAATTGCAATTGGGAATAATTTACCAGAGATGATGGGAAAGGGCGAGAAGGGGTTGCACATTTATAAAGCAAATTTCTTAACAGAAGCCCTGTTAATTACATGCTAATAAATTTGCCATTGATTATCATCAATTTCCTGTCCAATAATTATTTAATCTTTCTGCTCTTGAGAATATTAAATGTAAACAAGTTTTAAAGGACATTTCATGATAGCACTGCAAAAATTGGCACCTTTCTTATTTCAGAAGTCTACATTAAAAAAATATATATATATATATATATATATATGAAGTTGATTTGTTTGCAGGATGACGTTTTTAAGGAAGATTTCATTGCAACAATTGGAGTCGATTTTGTATGTAATCAATCATCTAATTGCTTATAATATTGATCTCAGTATTTCTTGCATTAATTTTCTAAGTAAATGAAGTTGCTAACATTTCATAGTCATGGCTGTCTCTTGAGTCTTGAACTAGCTTGGTCCTAACTATATACTCCAACAATATGCTTTGCTTATTGTTGAAATAGCTGCATAACTTATTGAATAAGATGAGGCTGCTACAGAGACCAATATTCTGGTTGGTTTCTTTTCAAGCGCACACGTAAATTTATAACTACAGTTGAACTACAATTACATAACCAATAAACTTATGTCTTTCTGGTCGCTTTTAACTCCATCGACTGCTGTTTCATAAGTACATTTGAATTTGAATTTGTTCGCACACATTTATGCAATTCATATATTGAGTTTTGCTTTTCTGTCATAATTCTACATTTCTGTTTCAGAAAATACGAACCCTAGAGGTTGGTGGCAAGAGAATTAAACTCCAAATTGTAAGCAACTTGAATTATTTTTACATTAAAAAAAATCTCTTGTGGCAAGCTTAGTTGAAGTTTGTAACTGAAAAGTTTTGTAGTCGAAAATATTTTCTGCTACAGTTTCGACGAAGGTTGTTTTACGTAGAGGCAGATTGTATCAGATACATGCAGTTTCTGCCTTTGGTGGTAGAGAGCCGTTAGCAGAAAGCCACGAGGAGACAAAAATGGGAGAGAGAGAGCAATGGGGGAACAAGCTGTGGGAAGAAAAACCATATACAGCATACTAAACATGCAGCACGAAAACATTTTCCTGATTTTGTTTAGCTCAGGGGTATCCATTGGACATGGTTTTAGTTTTCTACATTTAGGTCTTTAAAAAACAGTAATGAAGGGTTGAAACCATAAAGTCTCGTGTAAATACGCCCATGCAGGCAGAAATAAAACTAATCCTGTCAATCTGACTTGGATCTGCACTAGACCATTTCTTGACAACCCATCTGACATGACACAGCGCTCGTGAATAAGCTGATGCCCTACGCTTGGCTTGCTTTAGAAATTGGAGATTACGATTACAATCATAAGTACATTGTGGTGTCATGTAATGTAACATTTATATAGCCCCAGTTGCTTGAATCTGTTTGCAGTGGGATACAGCCGGACAGGAAAGATTCCGAACCATTACGACGAGTTACTATAGAAACGCTCATGGTATTGTTGTCGTCTACGATGTCACAGATGAGGTAAGAAAACCGATTTGGGATTTTTGTTTTAACCGTGAAATATTTTATCCTGACCTAGTTTTAGGGGTTTTGGTTGAGGTCATGAGCTTTTATGTGCATCTCAGTTGGCCGGACTACTTTTTAGCAGCTTCAGTTAAGGCCATGGACGGAGTTTGACCTGACCTACAAGCATACATTTCAGTTGACTTTGGCTTGACCTAAAATTGTACTAGTGTCATTTCATTGCATCAATTATTGTCGATGATAAACTTTTGAGGTAATCTTTTGCAAGTTCTGTATTTGTGATGGACTTCTTCAAGTTCCTTAATTACATCTATTTTCATGCATCATTGGAAAACCTTTCTAATCTTTGCGCAAGTTTGTTAAATTTACGAATCACTCCATTCAAGAAAATCCTCCTCCTCCTCCTCCTCCTCCTCCTCCTCCTCTGGAGCAATGTGAAATCTTTGAAATGGTAAACTACAATGCATCTGATTTTCTATAGATTATCGATACAACTTTGCATTTGTACATAATACAGTTGTTTGTATTGTTAGGCGTCATTTCGTAACGTAACCAACTGGTTGATGGAGGTGGATAAATACGCCGATCCACGGGTCGTCAAACTTCTGGTCGGAAATAAAAGTGATCTGACAGATAAGCGAGCGGTCAAATTCGACGATGCAGAGGTTGGTAGCGATGAAACAGTTGAAATATTCTTAAATTGATTAAGACATCACCATTATTGATTGGTTGATTGATTGATTGATTGATTGATTGATAAAGCCGAAAGCAGTTAAATGAAAAGTTAAAAACTGTCTCGAAAACCTAAAAGTGCAAGTGATGGAATTGGATTCAGTTTAGGAGAGTATATCAGCTGTGTCTTTTAAAATTGCTGTTGCTCAATCAGAGTCGAAACCAAATGCCTTTTGATTTCTGTGCCCTTCACATCAAAGCCCAAGTCAAATTGTGAACAGAACTTAAGTTGCTTAAATACATTGACCTCTGACAATATCATCAGTTTGAGAAATGCATAACAGTACGATTACACATGTGCTTGCTTCTTTGATTGACTTTAATAGTATCTTTCAATATTAAAATGATTGATTCAGCCGCATAAAACGATGTTATTTTATCTTATTTACATCCAGAGACTATCTAGCGAGATGGAAATTTCATTTATCGAGGCGAGTGCGAAGAACCGTTCCAGCGTTGACGACATCTTTCGATTGCTAGTCGAACGAATCCTAAGCGTCCATGATTCCAACCACGGTTCCTGCCCCCAGGCGGGTATACTCGGCGCCCCAGGATTTGCCGCTAACAAATCGGCAAGGGGTAAAGGATGCTGTAGTTAGCAAAAACCTAGCCACCGCTTTTAATGTGATGTTTGGAATCTGTATGTAATTATGTAATAATAGAGCCGTATAACTCACCTGGGAAAATCGGGGGTTGGGGGGGTGGGAACTCTAGTGTTTGGTCACGACATCATCTTGGGGTTTAAGGGAACTGCCTTTGAGCACCGCAAACAGGTCAGGGTGAGGGCCAGGAACAGAATGCTCAAGGAAATTAGATCATGATAAATCTGACAAGTTGTTAAGGTAAGAAAAATCTTAAACTAAAAGAGTCATAAAATATATATGACATTAAAAAGGGGTAACAGTTACCAGTACCTGAGAAATTTAACGTAATAAATACAGGAAAAAATGAAACATAAAGGTCATTTTTAATTTTAAAAATCTGGGAAATGAGAAAGTCATAAAAAATTTGTATAAAGGGAAGAAAAAATCTTTTATAGTAAAACTTTTTGATAGAAAATTGGTGAATTTTAAAGATCATAATTTAGGAAATTGTTAACGATTTTCAAATTACTTGCTAAACTTCAGCACTTGATTGACAAATCTGTTGAAGTGAATAAGTTCATAAAATGCCTAGCCGTAGTCTGATAGTCACGAAAAACTGGAAGTGCAGCAGGTAATAAAATTTGAGTACTAAAGGTCATTTTTGCATTAACCTTGTCTTGAGTGCAGCCTTGTAACCCTCTACTTATTTTTTTAACTTTAGGGATTTTCCGGTGATCACATTGGCCTTTGTAGATAACAAGGAATGCACTTTGACCCAGAGACTTGGTAATTTAATCTTTAATCTCTCGAGTCGAGTGCATGAATCCAACTTCTATTTATGCAACAATTTTTCTTGTCAATCCCACAACCATAAGCATCCAAAGAAGGAACAAGGACGGCAAAGGCCAGACTGAGGACAAAGAAGGATAAAACCAAGGACAATGAGGGCCACCACAGGTCACTTTGGACCACAGATCAATGAGGGCCACCACATGTCAGACCAGACTACTCGAAGGTCAAATCCAAGAGAGTAAAAGACAGACCAAATCACATAAAAGGAAACCGAGGCCAGATGACCAAGGACAGTAATGGTGGTATTTGATGGCAGCATTTAAGGCCAGACGATCAAGGCCAATTTTGGCCAAACAACGGACATTTAAGGCTAGACACAGGACCATGCCAGTCAGAATATGTAACCCTTTAATGCCGAGTGTGTATTAAAAGTGACCGGGAAACCAATGTGGCTCATCCTTCAAGAAGTAAGTCCGATCAAAGACAATTATGACCAAACAAAGGGTAGTTAGAGCGCGGCCAACAACCATGACGGCAAAGCAAAGGATAGCGAGGACAAAATAATGTTTAAGGCAACCTAAAACTATCGATATATTATCTCCTGATTATTGTTCAAAATCTATAACATGTTTGTATCTTCAAAATAAATATCATGTAAATTAGGTTTCAAAATAAATTTATTTTTATCACTGCAGACGAAGAGAAAATTTATTTTTATCACTGCAGACGAAGAGAAAATTTATTTTTATCACTGCAGACGAAGAGAAAATTTATTTTTATCACTGCAGACGAAGAGAAAATTTATTTTTATCACTGCAGAGAAAGAGAATCTCAAAAATAAACTTCCCTCCACACGAATTCGTTACAGATATTCAACTTAATCTATATAGGCCTAACGCATTTTGTACTTTTTAAAATAATAAAGCGACAGAAACTGCGTTTGGCAGAGTTCCTTCTTTGAGACTGAAAGACAGTTGACATTTATTAATGACCTTTATTAATTTATTATGGATTAATTATTCTGTGCTGTTTATTTGTTTTGAATTATAAAATAAACCAGTGAAAATGGTTGTATTTTCTTTTAGAAGGTATTAATTGTTAATTAAATTCATTTAAATCTAATTGTCTCTTGGGAACTTCAACTGCATCTGAACCAAGAAAACAGTTTCAGTAAAACAAAGTAAAGGAAAATTTCCACTATATCTTCATGATAGATGCCACAAATATAAAAATCTTCAAATGAGTTTTTTGCTCCCAAAACAATCGTTTACAAGACAATTTACAACAGCTTAAGAAACAGCATATACATGTATGTAGGTTGCTTTGTGTAGGACCTGTAGGTAGGCCTACGCAAAGAGAAAATTTTCACAATAGATGCAGTAGAAGGAGAGAAATCTTCATATTATATGCCACATAGAGAAAATCTTCATAATAGATGCCACAAAGAGAGAAATCATGGCAGACGCCACAGAAAGACAATCTTTATAATGATTATCACAAAGAGAAAAGCTTCATTCATAGTTACGCCACAAAGCCACAGAGAGAGAGATATTCAGAGACAAAATCTTCACAGTCTCACATAATTTTTTATATTGTGTACCGGTAGTAGCCTACATGTAGGCCTATGTCACATAGCCTAATCACATTTCAATATGATCTGTATGTGAAACATCATCATCGTTTCATAAGCAGCGACTAACATAAGCATCTCAAAATTTCACAGGATCTATCCTCTAGAGAATTTAGCCTACTTATATTATTCCCTCAGCGATTGAAACCTGATCAGTGTTATTGCTTCCTCCAAGATCCGAGACCAACCTTCGTCAACTACACAGACAAGAACTCTGTTCAACAGGACCTGTATTAGGTTGGTTCACCATCCCCAATTCCATCTGGAGCCAATGTTGCAATTTGGGTCTTTATGATCTCGGAAGCCATGCTGAGAAAGGCAGCCTCTATGTTCTCCGACGTTTTTGCACTAGTTTCGAGATATGGAATGTTCATCTTTGCAGCCAGGTCCTGCATTGCAAAAAAACATAAACCCGGCCTGCATCAGTGGAAAAAAGCGAAAACGAGAGGGTCGGTAGAGGCCAAGTTGGGCGTCGTGAGGGTCGGTAGAGGTCAGGTAGGCGTCGTGATTGTCGGTTAGGATTAGGTTAAGACCGCTAGGCATCGTGAAGGTCGGTTAAAGGGTAGTCATTTGATACTGGCAAGGAATATTGCATATGCCTAAACCCCGATATTGCAATTATGCCGCCCTACCTCATTGTGTTGGCCTACATCTAAACTTGCATGGGGACAATAATATTACAGCTGCAAATTGCAATATATCGCATTGACTTGATAAAGGCTATTATAAAGAAGTCTCAAGGCTACAGATTACATTACACCCATAATAAGTCTCTTACTTTTACAGTGTTGTAGTCGACCACCCTTGCCATGTCGGACTTGTTTCCAACCAACATCCTTGCCAAATTGTCGCTTGCATATCGATTGATATCCTTCTGCCAGTGTTTCACGTTCTCAAACGATTCCTGGAATGGACAACAGATGGAAAGAAATACGAATAAAAACACTAGAAAAATAACTCATAGCCAGCGTTGGAGGTTGAACGGCTTTCATATGTATAATTATAATTAATTATTTATCGTCATTATTATCGTAACATTTTATTGGGTTCATGATGGTCTAGTAAGCTATAGGCTGTCAACAAGAGGTTGCTCGAGGTTCAAACCCTGCTTTGAGATTTCTGCACCACTTGTGCCCCACCCCGGCTCCTATGCAACTCAGGAATAGTAAGTGAAGCTCTTGCGAAGATACAAGAGTGAGGAAGAGGGCTGCCAGCTACCGCCAAAAGTTGAAGCTACATGTAGAGTCAACTTCCAATGAAATATGCTTCAATGATCAATCACATAAAGGCTGCTTCTGCAGGCTATTATCAACAATGTCGTACATAAAAAGTTTATGTTAACAGGCTGTAGGCCTAGCCTACATATTCTGTTCTAGCCTATGACATACGCAGGCATAGTATTTAGACGATTTGCGTACGGGTAGGCCTACGTGAGGGGGACTCGACAAAACGTAGGCCTATATATGCAAAATAATTTATAATGTCCACTTTAGCCTATATTTTATAACTATGGTTATAGGCCCCTTATGATAACGATGATAACGTATAAATTTATGAAATTTTACTTTTATAAAAACATGCATTAACAGTAAGAAAATGATGATGACGACATCACACCTGATTAGTGACATCATAGACGATGATGACACCATGAGTGGCACGAAAATAACATGGCCAAAGCGCTGGAAAGCGTTCCTGACCCGACTTGTCCCACTGCAGAAAACAACACACAAGCCCAAATTTATCATCTATGCAGAACCCTTACACCTCAACAACTTACAGGTGTTATAATAGACAAACATCAGTTGCTTAGGCCTACTGTAAGCCTATAAAGTGTAAACGAAACACATTGACTTTTCAAGTTGATTTCGCTTTACAGACTTTTGGGAGACATGTCAGTTATAGGCCTATATGTCACGTTACCACTTGCAATGTTATCATTTATTGCGTGTACTCGTAGTATAACAAGCATTGTCACTTATAGCATTATCATTACGATGTCAGAATTTATAACGTAATCACTTATCATGTCATCGCTTAAAACATTATATCAATTAGCCTACTGCTGTTCAGATATCCATTTAACGTCTGTGACCCATGTTGTTAATGGCTATATCTTAAATCACAGAGGAAGACTTGGATGGATAACATCAAGGAAGATCTGAAGGAGAAAGGCACTATGCAGCTTAGCCGAGATCGGTGAAACAATCAGGAACAGAGAGGTTTGGCGAAATTTCGTAAATTAAGGCCTCATCGTCATATCAATGACCAGGGACGTAACTAGGATTTTTCGTTTTGGGGGGGGGCTTAAGCCTTAAGTATGACCAGTGCTTAAAGTGTAAAGAAGTGCCAGAACGCTGCATTGTAATTGATCGTTAGTGGCGGCGCCGAAGGCGCGAAGTTGCGAGTGCCGAAGGCACGAAGCCCGTCCCGACTAGGGGGTCTGGGGGAGCGTCGTAAGCCCCCCCAGTGGGGTCTGGGGCGGAGCCCCAGCGACCAGCGCATTTTTGGCTGTGTCGACCTCAAATGGAGCCATTTTTAGGCTCTTGTTTGCCGACTATTTGTGAACGGTAAAGTCGCGAAAACTTTAAGAATAAGCCGTTTTTCAGTGTCGCAAGCTACCAGAATAACAATAAAAATCAAACTGCCTGTGATATCCTCCTTGATATCACCTTCACCTCCTATCAGTCTCTTCGGAAGCTTCTTCGTATAAGTTCGTGGTAGCGTAGGCCTATCCCTAGATAACTGTTTCATTAGCTAAATGGCTAGGTTAAAGAATCTACAGTCTTTCACTGTTTTGTTAACCAACAACGACGACGTGTTTAACTCTTCTTATTATACTCCAAAATCCGATATAAAGTAAAATGATCAGCAACAACACAACAATGACTACACTTGCGTTATCATAACAACTACACGACTACTACCTTCATCAGTCTACTCTATCGCAACTCAACAACAACTATTACAGCCTATCTCAACGGCTCTCAACACGCAACTCTCCTTCTTCACTTCCACTCCCTTCTTGTACAATTAACGTACGCTCGTCTAGACGTCACGTGCTGTCCAGACAATCACCTGTGTAGACGCCGCGCGGCAATTTGCACCTGGCCTACTTACGTCGCTGTACGACAATCGGCGTGCACTGATTAAATTAGCTGACATTACCTCCTTCCTTTCTTTTGAAGAGAGCTAATTAATCTTAAAAATTAGCGAACGTATAATGCTTAAACTAAATACAAACAATTCTTATACTAAATGCAATCACAAAATACCTTATACTACAATCTCGATAAGCAGTCTGCTACTACATTCAACTTTCCTTTCTTATAGTTCAACAGAATGTCAAAATTTTGCAATGATAAAGACCATCGGACTAACTTAGCAGACTTCGACATTGACTCAGTCAAATAAACTAAAGGATTATGATCAGTGAACACATTAATCTTGGAACCAATAATGATTTCTTTCAATTTGTTTAAAGCCCATATGATTGCATAGGCTTCCTTCTCAATCGTCGCCCATCTCCTCTGGGTATCTGTCAGCTTCTGGCTGATAAATGAAACGGGACGTTCTATCCCCTCATCGTCCACTTGTGACAGCACAGCCCCCACAGCAAAATCACTGCTATCACAGTACAAATTAAATGGTTTGCCAACCTCGAACATGTACAGAACAACATTCGATAAAACAATTTCTTTAAGAGAATCAAAAGATTTCTGGTGGTCCTCAGTCCAAATAATGTTCTCAGGTGTCTGCTTGCTAGTTAAATCTGTCAATGGTTTAGCAATTTCAGCAAAATTACAAATAAATTGTCTGTAGAAACCAAAGAATATCAATCAATTAGTTAGCAAATGTTAGGATTCTTCGGGTTCAGCACCACTTCCTGTTCTACCAGTGTACATAATCCAGGTTTGTCCGAAACTCTGTCTGCATAACAGTTCAGTACATCCAGTAGCTGTTTCTGTTGCTCGCTCGTAAGATGTCCAATCTGTTCATAGTCCAATTGCAGCGATTTCTGTGTCGTCTCTGCATGGTCTTCTTTCAATGGTAGCTCTACCACTGATCCGAATTCGTCGTCCTCTTCCACGATGAGACCACACGATAATGTTCTTGCGATGAACTTCCTCATTTTGTTGGCATGGACGATTCGTCGGCCGTTTTCATTCATGTCCACCAGATACGAATACTTGGATCTTCTTTGTAGCACTGTACATGGACCATGCCATCGTGAGATCAATTTATTGGTTGACGTTGGATACAGGACGATGACGTTTTCTCCTGGTTCGAATTCTTTATCCTTGGCCCTCTTGTTGTATTGACTGGCGTATTGTTTTTGCTTTTCCTCTGCACAATTCTCAGCAAATATCAAAGCTTTGCACACAGCCTTAGCAGTCAATGACTTCAGCAAGAAGATTGTCGGCCATCTTGTACATGAATCCACTATGCACAAGCAATACTTATGCCCTGCTGCTGACTTCGGTTCTATTGGGCCTACCACGTCCATAGTCATCCGTCGGAATGGAACATCTTCCCTTGGAATTGGTGTGATCGGCACTCGATCCATCACCAAACTTCGTGCCTTCAGCTGACACTTCTCACAGGACTTACAAAATTTCACCACGTCTCGACGCATCTTTGGCCAGACAAAGGACAACTTGATTCTCTCTCGTGTCTTCTCTTCTCCCAAGTGTCCGCCAAATACTGACTCGTGAGCTAATTCCATTACTTGAATTCTTCTCTCTTTCGGTAACACCAACTGATACACAAGCTGATCCAGCATTTGATGCTTCTTATACAGCAATCCATTCACCACGCTAAACTCTGATCCTTGGTCTTCAGCGATCCTCCACCACGATTTCAGTGACTCGTCATTTCTCTGCTGCTCCTCGAATTTCTTCGCATCTTCCAGCTGTCTTTCATCGTTCGAATTCTCTGTGAACAAGTCCCTCATACTTGTCTCCAGTTCAGCGTCGCTTCCGGAATCTTCACTATCATTTCGTTCACATGCAGCCATCTCTTCTTCAGTTTCATTGTTCTCAGATGTTGTTCTTTCGTCATCTTGGATGCTGAGTTCATCTTCGCTTTCCGTGTCATCTTCTTGCGAACTTTCGTATATCGTTTCATCTTCTCCGTCTTCGACTTCTGCTCTCCGACTTTGTGCTCTTGTAGTCACATTCGCTTGTAGCTCTCCTTGCAATATACTGATTGGTGGAACCTCTTTCAGTTCTGCAATTATCTCTGGATGTAGCAGGAACTTTTCTGGATTTTCTTTACACAGTTCTGCTGAAATGCTGGCACACACTAAAGTTAAATATGGCGCGATATTTATTGTCCTGTCCTCTGTAGCTGCTCCTTCGTTACGACCGCTCATCCGCACTTCGATTTTCACCAACTTAGCTGGAATCGGCTCTCCAGCTACACATTGCAAATGAACTCTGCCGATTTCTTCTACTGTCGTTCCTTTCAGTAGTTCCTCGTTGATTACTGGTATCTCGGTCCCCGAGTCAATCAACGCCTCGACTTGCACAGGCTGCCCATCAGTCCCACGTATCTCCACATTTACATGCTGCAACGATATCTTCTTTATGCGTTGACACTCCTCTTTACTTTTTGTTTCTCGACAAATTTCTGCAATGGAAGTAGTCTTTATCGCTTCTTTCTGTATGGTGAACTGCGGCGTACACTTCATCACTGACTTTACTTCTGTTTCTTGGTTGCATTGTTCTTCCCAACCAGGAGGTGCATTTATCACTTGTATCTGGTTTACTCGAAGATTTTCTGCACTTCTGCTAAAGTTCTTCCTCAGATTTGCCGCTCCTGGTGCTTGGCAATGTTTTATTAGGTGTTTATCAGAATTGCAATTGTGGCAACGCTTCTTGATAAAACTTCTTTGCTCCTTGTTCTCCCACTTGTTGTACGGCGTGTAAGATGCATTACTTTCTGTTGGGCGTCCCAGCGGCGGAGTTCGATTGTAGGCTTGTCTGTCCCACGTTGACTCTTGTTTATCTTGCGACCACTGCTTTCCAGAATAATCATCTTTCTTTGCATCATTACTCTTGGCTTGGCTTCCGGTGTCTTTGCTATCCTTGTTCCACTTGGGTTGCTTTGGACTATTGTCCCATGCTTCAAATTTCGGTTTGTCTTGGAACATCACACCAATCCGATTGTTTACATGTATATCTGCGAGATCTGCAACATTACTAGCTTCCAAGCATTCTGTGCCCTCTTTTGCTAAGACAAACTGCAGTGGACCTGGTGGTAAACATTCTTTCAGCTTATCCGCCACTAACAAATCAAACAGCTTCTCGTAGTCTTTGTCCACTCGTCTACTTCGGACATAATAATTCAACAGGTTCTTCAGCCTAGCCGTGAACATCGTATACGTTTCTTCGGCTGTCTTCTTGGCATCTGCAAACCTTGACCTGTACTCACGAGCTGTTAACTTGAATTCCTTCAACAAGTGCTCTTTCACTGCATCGTATTTATCTAAATTCTCAAATGACAATCGATTCAATACCGTTCGCGCTCTCGGGGTCATCAATGGCAACAACAATTTCACCCAGTACTGCTTTTCCACAGCAAAACTATTGAATGCATTTTCCACTGTCTCAAAATATAATGGCACTTCCATCATATCATATGGCATCGTAGGTAGCACATGCTTCATTGCATCACCTATCTTCTTAATCTTGGACACCATTGTCTCACTTTCTCTGAGCCTAATCTGTTCTGACACTTCTCGGCTCTTACGATCCTCTTCGTCTCTCTTCTTCAGTCGATCTTGATCTTCGATTCTCCGCAGTTCTTCTTGTTCTATCTTCTTCTGCAACAGGTCTAACTGCTTTCTGCGTTCTTCTTTTTCAATGGCCATTTCTTTAAGTTGAGCCTCCTTGATAGCAAGTTTCTTTTGTTCTAATTGCATCTGTTCTTCTCTTTCTCTTTCTGCTTTTTCCAAATTGTCTTTTTCAGCTTGCAATTCTTCCTGACGAATTTCTTCTGCTCTCTCCAATTCTTGTAAACGCATCTTCTCCTTTTCTTCCTCGCGAGCCTTTTTGTCTTCGATCTGCTGTTTTCGTATTTCTTCATCGCTTTTTCTTGCTTTTTCGTATTCTATCATTAACTCCATTCTTCGTCGTTCTGCTTCGTCACGATCTATTTTCATTTGTTCTAACTGAAGCTGGAACTGTTGCTTCTGCATGTCTATCTCTTGTTGTCGCAGCCTATCTGCTTTTTCTGCTTTTTCTTTCTCCTCTTGTTTACGCTCTTTCTCCTCTTGTCTGCGCTGCTCTTCTTTCTCTTTCTCCTCGTGTCTACGTTGTTCTTCTTTCTCTGCTCGTTGCTCCTCTCTCATCATCATGAATTGCAGCAACGCCTCCATAGACATCGGTGCCTGTGGCTTCTCAATTGGCTTTCCTTCAGCACCACCAACCGCACCTTCTTCTTCCGCGTCTTTCGCCCAAACCTCCGCCAAAGATCTCATCAAATGTTCCCTCGACATCTGTCCGACTTCTTCTGCGTCAAGGCCTGCTTCGATTAATAATTTCACTATTCTCTCCGATGCCATCTTTTTAATAGTTGCTTGCTTTTGCTCTGTAAGTTTCTCCATCTTACTTCTTTACTTTACTGATGCTAGTCGATAAATAGTAGGCTACTCTTCAAATGTTTGCAATTGACTGACTTCAATTCTTTAAGCAAACTTCAATAGACAAGCATGTTTTCCTACCTTGTAGTCGTTGTGTTGTCGTTTCTCACTGACGTACGGATGCTCGATGTATCGTTGCTTCTCCCGTGTGCTCGGCTCCTCGATAAATGCACAGCGTCCGTTCCTCCGCAACGTCTGTTGATTGGATAGAATCCCTCCGTTCGTAACTAGGATCGTTCTCCTGCAACTTGGATCGTTATCTCACCGCAACGACACCAAATGTGATATCCTCCTTGATATCACCTTCACCTCCTATCAGTCTCTTCGGAAGCTTCTTCGTATAAGTTCGTGGTAGCGTAGGCCTATCCCTAGATAACTGTTTCATTAGCTAAATGGCTAGGTTAAAGAATCTACAGTCTTTCACTGTTTTGTTAACCAACAACGACGACGTGTTTAACTCTTCTTATTATACTCCAAAATCCGATATAAAGTAAAATGATCAGCAACAACACAACAATGACTACACTTGCGTTATCATAACAACTACACGACTACTACCTTCATCAGTCTACTCTATCGCAACTCAACAACAACTATTACAGCCTATCTCAACGGCTCTCAACACGCAACTCTCCTTCTTCACTTCCACTCCCTTCTTGTACAATTAACGTACGCTCGTCTAGACGTCACGTGCTGTCCAGACAATCACCTGTGTAGACGCCGCGCGGCAATTTGCACCTGGCCTACTTACGTCGCTGTACGACAATCGGCGTGCACTGATTAAATTAGCTGACACTGCCACTGTAAAAGAGAAAGGTTTTGTCTTTACCGTCAGCTCCCCAGCGGGGTCTGGGGCGGAGCCCCAGCGACCAGCGCATTTTTGGCTGTGTCGACCTCAAATGGAGCCATTTTTAGGCAGTCATAGCCGGTCGTCCGTAACTGCATGTACGCCTTCCATGCGGTAGTCTATTTAAATTAGCCGTAAGCATACAACGGCTTGATTTCATTTGGGGGGGCTTCAGCTTCGTTTGGGGGGGCTTAAGCCCCCTCAAGCCCAACGCTAGTTACGTCACTGTCAATGACGGAAGAGAAGAAAGAGGAAGAAGAAGAAAATATCTTAAATCGGAATTTGTCTCATAGCAAAGCTCGTGAGAATGGCACGAAGACATATCTGGGCAACATATAAAAAATTATGACTTTGGAAAACAGAACGACCGCTTAACAAGCAACAGACGACAACAAATAAGATCAGCAACAAAAGCAAGCATTTAAATGAAAGAATAGAAAACTTTCCACGATGTAACACTCCTGAAACTGAGATCATCTGCAATTAAATATCATTTATCTTAAGCAAAGCTCATCCATATGTAAACAAAGATGCTCTATCTGTATAGTCTGGAGCGCCTCTGAGTAGTGAACTTCGAGGGGCGCTATAGAAATGAAGAAATGAATGAATGAATGAATTGGCAAACAAGCACAGCATACAGCTCGATCCTCCTGGCAAAATCCATATCCAACCAAAAAACTTGCTTACGATTTGCAGTTTCACCGTCTTTCCTTCAAGTTCGATATTTTTTATTTTCTGAAATAACAGAAATTGAAAACTAAACTGAAACAACGTTTATCGTGCAAGGCATCTGCATCCAAATGGGTGTAGAGTTGCAGACCCAGCTCCTCACTTGATAATTTTGATGAAAAAAGATATCGTGGCTGTGATGAGGATGAATGCAGGCTAATGAGAGGAGTAGCAGTAATGTAACATTTCCTTTGCGCAGTTATTATTCACGATGACTTCTAACAAAGGATCTAACAGATGGAGTAGTCTAAAGTAAGCGTGGAATAGAGTCACATAGGCTCAGCGGCGCCGCCAGGATTTTATTTCTGTACGCACAACTTGCACAAAATAATATGAAGCGAACAGCGATCGATACGAGCTTATATTCAGGGGCGGATCCAGGATTTCTGGTTAGGGGGGGGGCGTAAATACTACCTATCCAATCCCATATATATATACATATAAGCTTACAGTGCTTAAAGCGTAAAGAAAGTGCCAGGACACTGTATTGTAGGCCTAATTGGTCGTCAGTGGCGGCGCCGAAGGCGGGAAGTTGCGAGTGCCGAAGGCACGAAGCCCATCCCGACTAGGGGGTCTGGGGGAGCGTCGTAAGCTCCCCCAGCGGGGTCTGGGGCGGAGCCCCAGCGACCAGCGCATTTTTGGCTGTTTCGACCTTAAATGGAGCCATTTTTAGGCTCTTGTTTGCCAGCTATTTTGTGAACGACAAAGTCGCGAAATTTTTAAGAATTAGTCGTTTTTCAGTGTCGCAAGCTACCAGGATAACAATAAAAATCAAAATGTTATTGTAAAAGAGAAAGGTTTTGTCTTTACAGTAAGCTCCCCCAGCGGGGTCTGGGGGCGGAGACCCAGCGACCAGCGCATTTTTTGCTGTGTCGACCTCAAATGGAGCCATTTTTAGGCAGTCATGTTGAACCTATATAATATAAGCTTATCTTTCTTTGGGCGCATAACGTATAGGTAGGATAGGATCTATAGGATTCTCTCGTGGTAATATGGAAATTCAAACTGTCACCCAATAAATGTAGACCATTGTGACAATTATATAAAAGTTTGCGCCCCTATAAAAATTCCTGTGGACGCCCATGCTAAAGGCTTCAAATTATTACCCCCTCCTAAACATTACCCCCCTGCAAACTGTAATTTGCATCAATCGTCGCATTTATTGGAGTAAAATATCAGAAAAATAATCCCGCTTCTTGTTTTGGTCTGAAGATTTTCATCCGTTATCCCACTTCGTGGTTTGGTTTGTTAGAAATATTTTCATCTGTAACTAAAATACTAAATCGCCGCTGAAGTTACATGGAGAAATGACTTCGAGGCTATTATTTTTTCCGAGTAAAATATTGATAACAAACCACAGTGGGATGACGGATAAATCTATGCAAATCTAGTGTCCAGGGGGTAATCTGAAACCGGTTACGGTACAAGTTACCGGAGGGTGATGTTTAGGAGGTGCAATTTGATACCTTTAGATCGGCATATTGCTATGCTATCGTCGCCTTGAAGCCGGAATTTTCCAGGTTCGAATCCACTTCGCCGCGTAAGGACCTTGGGCAAGTTCTTCACTCACAAATGCTCAGCGCTTCGGCCGGAGTAGAGAGCTTGAAGGGGCGCTATAACCAGTGGCGGATCCAGAACTCTTCCAAAGGGGGGGGGGCAAAAATCTTAGAACATGGGATGGGACAGGTGAAACAACTTTCGAAATTTGGTTGTTGGTCGAAAATAAATAGGGATCAGTCTTTGGCTGAAGTACTTTTCGTCCGCCAAAAAAAGTTGATGAGGTTTTTTTAGTCATCTGCCAAATTTTTTTTGAAGAAAATCATACCATTTCATCCGCCAAAAAGTTGATGACCTTTTTTTACTCTTCCACTTGAAAACCGACTGGGGGGCCACGTCCCATGCCATTTTCCGAATGAGGGGGGGGCAATATGCCATTACACCCACATGCATATTGCTAATTTCATACCAAATGGGGGGTCACGTCCCATGGCAGTTTTAAATGGGGCCATGGCCGGATTGCCCCGCCCCCTGGATCCGCCCCTGGCTATAAAAAGTGCACATAAAAACACATACAAACAAAAATTAAATAAAAAAAGTTTTAACGGTTTTACATCCAGGAATCCCAGGATCCATAGACCTCTAGGGCCTAGGCGGCTATAAGACGCTCAATGCCAAGATGGCTCTCTATTAGAGTGTAAGTAAGTAAGGAAGTAAGTATATTCTATAGATTATAAAATTTCAATAGAATTTCATCGCTTTTAATAAATTTGCAATTTGTGGGGAAAATTTTTTTTGCCTTTCCGCGCTGTACGCACTTGCGTACGTGCGTACGCCTAACGGCGCCCCTGCATAGGCTAGATAGATCACACATAGATAGAATAGAGTCAACAATGGAGTTAACAGATAGAACGAACGAATAGAGTAGGCCTAATCAGACAATGACTTTAACGGTTAACAGATAGCGTTAACAGGAAGAGTACAATTAGCAGGCAATAGACTTGACAGATAGCTTAAAGTTAACAGAAAGAGCAAACAGAGTTGCCAGATAGAGAAATCGTAATCGTAAAATCTAAATTTCTGCAGCGCCCATAAAGCCAGGTCGCGGGCACCAGCTTATTCACAGGCGTTCAATCAAGACAAAATCGATAGGCAGAGCAGTGTTATATTCGTTAACGGAAACGATAAGTCGAACTGAAAATAATCCATTCCGTTAACGATAAGTATAACGATAACTGAAAATATTCTAAGAACGAAAACTGAACGGAAACGGAAATAAATGATGCCGAACTGAATAAAAACTGTAACGATAATTAAAATCCGAACGGAAATTATACACATTTATGACTAAAACTAGAAATGAAGTAATTTACTTACTGACTTAAAGTTCTCTGGAAATGAGAGTTTTTCTTAAATTAAATACTGCACTTTGCAGTGAGTAGTTAGTATCCTGTACTAGTGTACTAGTGCAACTACGTTGATAGACCTTCAACTTCAAGTAACTACGTTGATTGAACTCGAAGTAAGATTAATTAAGAATGGTAACCTGAACTGAAATTAGTTAAGAACTGTAACTTCAACTGAAATTATTTAAGAACTCGAAGTTGAAGTTGAACTGAAATTATTTAAGAACGCGAAGTTGAAGTTGAACTGAAATTATTTGAGAACTGAAACTGAACTGAAACTGAAATTACTTCCAGCCGAACTGAACTGAAACTGAAATAGAAATTATTTTGTGAAGTAAAATAACACTGAGGCAGAGGTCAAGATCCGGAGAGTCAGGCGAGGAGTTAGTTAGACAGACGGCTATATAGGGTGGATGGTGTTTAGAGTTGGAACGGCGTGCAAGGTATGGAGAAGTGGAAGCAGTAAATCAACTTACAAAATCGATTCCAATCGTGCTCGAGTAGATCTCCGAATAAACATCATCCTGAAATAGAGTTGGCTATAGTCAGTTACTGCATGCAGCTAGACAGCAGCAGCTGCACATACGTCTGACGTTCAAAGCTTTCTGAGCGTCAAACTCTTCAAATGTTTAGCACCAAATATAACAATTATACCCTTCGTGTAGTGTTTCAAACTGACACACCATGCATGCACAGTATATACGATTATAATTCCTATAGCATCAACAGATGATCACAAGTTAGGCTAATACAGGAGTCGAATTCAACTGTTTGGCAGCCATGCAAGGCGTACATCACATGATCCCACTGCTACGTATACCACCATCTGCTGAATGGAAGTCTGGGTCGACCTTTCGGATGGTATTGCGGGAAGTAATACCGCGTCCGATCTGCTCCTCATGCCTGCAGAGTGTTGCTATTACCCTAACCCCCCACCCCCCCAAATCGATGGAAGAATTGTTCACTCTAACACTACAACGATGAGCTGTGCTATAGTTTCTGAATCACCACTGTTAGCACACTCTTGTTGCTAAAGGGTTAATGCCTCCATCCAACATTTCTGTGTGACTTTATAATGTGCGTTAAAATGTACACATGTAGCCTAACAAGAGTAATGTGTATTTCCCTGAAGAGTAGGCTATAATTGTAATCCTTCCAATGTTCTTCATAATTATTCACTTGATTACGGGGTAGGTTTTGGAGCACCATCGTTTTATACCTTGTGTATAATGCACTGGCGCTATAGAAGTTACTGATTACAGTTACGAGCCAGTACATCGTCAAGTATGCTTACTGCAAATCGTGACAGAATTGAAGATTTTCCTACACGTGCATCTCCGATCATCAGCAACGTGAAGACGAAGTCGCTGAAGCAGAAAAGCGAATTCAGAAGAGACTTTGACAATAACATTTAGAACGTCGATGCAGCACATATTTTCATCTTGGGTTTAGTAGTAGGCCTAGCTAGGCCTAATGCTATAAGTGCTAACGTCTCAAATTAATTATAATTATTCAAACAGCAATTGCACGAACTACAGTGAACTAAGGAATAGGCTCAACATCATAACATGAATAATTCCCGCCAACCAGACTTCTTTCACTTACCAGTCTCGAGCCCGAGTCATCCTGTATCAATCAAAGAGATTATATTTTTATGCAGGCCGCTGTGTTAAGAGCGATCGATTCCGTCTTGTTCAGCGCACGAATAATAATTATTATTAGACTAAACTGGCGCAGCATTTCATGGTAATATTATAATATAATTAACCGATCAGGAAATTACTATCGGGCTTCTTAAGTTCTTTATAATTATCTTCCACCTCAAGCTTTCCTCGTAATCTTCATGTTTACTAAGTCCTCGGCTACGAAACGGCGCTCGCTACAAGTTCAAAGTTCAATAGGCCAAGTGAATCATGAATTGATTCATTGAGTAGGCCTAAACAGCATGTGGTGGCAAAACTAGGAAAATCGTTGCTGGCTTATGGACAAGGCTACACATTAAACAAGACCCTTCTGCAGGCTTACGAATGACGTGTCATCATGAAATGCGTCATTTTGCGTCATCAGGTTTAAGCCAAAACTAGTCAGATAGCCATGAAGTGACCGGCCCTAGTCCAGAGTCCAGGGCAATGAATTATAAGCCTACCATTAAGATCTTACATTTTAAGACCGAGGTCTGACCGTAAAATTCAATGCATCCTGATGGTTGTGTGCTGTGCAACAGAAAGAGGATTCTCTGTAACGACACAACTTCACACAAGTGGTTTTTATTTTCGGAATAAAGACTCGCTTCCCTACCGGAAATCGCGTCTTATTCGCCGTGGGCCACAGACGTATACCTCGTTGCATGCATAGACCAATAGTCGAGTGGAGTTGTATAAATACACACACCACTCATGACACCAGAGACCAAGGATTAGCGACCAAAGACCGTTTACATACAGAGATAATAGAGAGTCATTGACAACCGATCGACGACGTGTTTTCATAATAATATCGTTGGCTGAAGACGACTAGAAAACCATGGCTGACTAGTAATGAAAATGAACATTAATGTTAGGCCTACATCACAAAGTATAACAGTCAAATTAATTATTGTTGCATAGTTTTGCTCTTCAGTCTTGCATTGCATTGCTCGACATTTACAAGTAAAAAAAATAAAATAGGCCTATTTGATTGAAGATGACTCGGACTCGAGACTGGTAAGTGAAAGAAGTCAGGTTGGCGGGAATTATTCATGTAGCCTATTCTTAGACTAATTAGTTCCCTGTAGTTCGTGCAATAACAGCAATTATTACTGTTTAAATAATTAATTTGTGACGTTAGAACTTAGCATGATAACTAAACCCAAGATGAAAAAATATGTTTTGCAGTGTATTGTCGTAAACTATTGTCAAAAGTCTCTTCTGAATTCGCTTTTCTTGTCTTTAGCGACTACTTCTTCAAGTTGTTGCTTATCCGAGATTCAGGCGTAGGAAAAATCTTCAATTCTGTCACGGTTTGCAGTAAGTGTACTTGACCATGTACGGGTTTGTTACTGAAATCAGTAACTTCTATAGCGCCAGTGTGTAATACACAAGGTATCAGCTGAAGGCGCTCCAAATCCCACCATCTAATCAGGTGAATATTTTATGGATAAATAAGAAATAAACAACCGTTACAGTACTGACTACTGATAGGCTTTTTATGAATCTTTAACGTTCTTCTATATACTGCTGCAGGATTTATGTTTTTCGCAATGCAGGACCTGCAGCTGCAAAGATGAACATTCCATTTCTCGAAATTAGTGCAAAAACGTCGGAGAACGTAGAGGCTGCCTTCCTGAAAATGGCTTCCGAGATCATTTTAAGAGGTCGTTGACATGGATACATGTTCAGAGTCTTATATAAAGGGAGTGGGTGAAACGTTCTATATAATAAGTTTTTTTTTATGATGGTAGTTGGTTTGCTGTAACTGAATGATAATGATGAGTATCAACTCTTCTCTTTTCTCTCTGTCTCTATCGGTCTCTGTCTCTGTCTGTTTCAACTTCCACTTTCTGTCTGTTTGTCTGTCTAGACTCTAGACTGTAACGCTGTATTTCTCTGTCTGTTTGTCCTTCATTGTCCTTCTCTCTATGTGTCTGTATGTCTCTCTCTGTCTCTGTCTAGGCCTATATCTCACTCATCTTCTTAAGTACTGCGAAACTGTGAGAACAGTTCAAATATAATATGTTACAATGAACAAGATTTATGATAAAATGAACTTTTGTTGTTTACTCTAAAACGACGACGACGACACAAGCATTGAAATTGAAAGTCATGAACGCCAGTCCATAATTATCTTCAGACAAGAATCAACGAGTCTAATAATTATAACAGACAATTATTGTTGGTATAATATAACAGACAATTGTTGGTATGACCAGGCATAGACGACAATACAATACAACCTAACCTCTACATACATGTAGCCTATTTATACTACAGAATTCTACAGACTTCGTGCTTAAGTAGGTACATCAACATTATAGAATACTACAGTCTTCTTGTGCAAAATTCCTACATGCATTGAAAACATTATAGTCTACAGATTCCATGTCTCTAATCCCTGGGATTTTTGGCACAAAACATTTCTCCGTCTCCGCGAAAAGACGCAACGGTTGAGCTCACGTGAGGCAACACGGAAGATATATAATTAAATAAGTTAATTAATTAATTAGTCGCTATAGTTAATCAAAACGACATGATCAGCAGAATGCATCGTACAAATCTGGTAGCAAAATGGCAGTGAGAGACTTATATAATAGACCTATTACATCATTCTAATACACAAATGTCAAAAAAGAGATATGATTTGCAATCATTATTTATCCTAAAGCACGATGACTCATGCTACAGTGGTCCTTGAAAACGATCATCAACTGCAATTAAAAGCTTCTGTACAAAAACAGTGCGACGTCTAAGCCTAACAGTCGTAAAAAGTCAGAAAAAGTCAGACGACAAAATATAGGCTTATTTTACTTTAGCTTCATAACATTACATAAAATCATAGGCCTATAATAGTGTTTTTCATTTTAGTAGGTCCACATGATTCAAGGCAGAATTGTTGGAAGCTGTAGTTCTCAGCGTCAGGTATGAAAGTCACAGCGTGCAGGCTATAATTTATATATAGCCTACATATATATTATATATATGTTATATATATATATATATTAATTATATAGGCCTTATACACATAATTTACATATATATGATATATATACAATTATACATACATAATACATATATATATATCCTCTTCCAAATTTCATCTCATTATAAAGACATACATTTATACTTACAAAAAACCTTGCTAATAATCTTGTTTTAATTATTATTATTAGAAAATCCACCGTATCTCGCATTCACGCGATGCTTAACAATGTTATTCAAAGTCATTAATTTATTTATTAGCCGAGGTATCAAATATTCTACGCCAAACACTTATGACTGGCTCTGAACACAACGAGAATTTTACATTACTTATAATTATGACAATACATTACATTACATGAGTACGTAGGCTATACCTGAGTTTACAATAGGCTACGTAAATAAGGCATCGTTGCTGCAATCGAAGTTTTGCGAACCAACTCTTGCAAGACACAAGTTTCTCTATAGCGTTATTGCTGTCGATGTATTGAAAAGAAATGGGAGCGTATACGTAAAACCAGACTATAATACATAAAGTGCAATGCTCGACTCTGAAATCTCTTAGTGCCATACACACATTGCACAATAAGTCTATTGTTGACGTCGGGTAGGGTGAGGATTGTGGGGGTCTGGGGCTTCAACCCCAGTCTTTCTTAGAGCCTCATAGTAAAGACTGTAAAGTAGCCTATCTTTTTCACACCCCAATTCCAAGTGGATCATAGTCCAACACAAACCCCAATTATCTTTCCACAATTCTCACACTGACATCAGGGACATCAGTTTAGACTGACTATTATCGAAAAGTCACATTTCTCATGATATAATATTACATTACATTGCATTGGCATTGTATCACATCTTCGTTAAGTGTTTTAACGTGCAGCAGTTGACTGCATGTTATACTGGCAGTCTGGCAACGGTTGTGTTTATAGACACGACACAGAAAAAAGACATCTAAACTTCAAGACAGCAGCGCACATGTGACTTAGAGCAGTGAGTAAGTAAGTAAGCGAACATCAGATCATGCAAACTTCTTCCTGAGTTGGTTTGCTGTAACTGAATAATGATGATGATGATGATGATGATGATGATGATGATGATGATGATGATGATGATGATGATTGATGATGATGATGATGATGATGAGCATCAGTTGAGAGGTTGCTGATATTATTGCTTTGAACGACGGCGATCAGTCAATGTAATATATATATTATAATATATTATATATATATATAATTATATATATAGGCCTATACTCAACTCAAGTCGCAAGAAAGTCGTTCAATATATATATCGCAACATACAGTGGAAAAAGTCAAATAAACATATTACATGCATATTTCAGCATCCCAGACAAATTGCAATAGAAAAAAATATAAAAGTAACAAAACATTTAAACGTATACATCGTAAAGTAGCCTAGCAACTAAACATGAAGTTACGTAACATAAAACACACCATAACCTTGGAACTTTATAAGCAGTTTAACACCTTTAAGGCTTTACTCGTCCCTTCTAAGTCTCTGACAAACTGTTTGCAATGAATCACCTATCCATCAGTGGATATTGTAGTAACCTTTCAAAAATACATAGGTCCACGTTTATTAAAAAAATGCTCATCAAATTCGCTTGCAGTTGAAAGACGCAATCTTATACAGGCATTAAACGTGAAAAATAAAACTCAGTTTCCGCAATGTGAAACGTTCTAATAAGTAGCAATTTTCTGATGGCATGTGATCTGCAATGGGAATTTACCATCACATCCTGAACTGTCCACCCTTTGCTCTTGACAAGTAGACTAGGTGAATACAAAAATAAAAGACCAGTTAATTCAGCATAAATAATACGCGATACTGTGTCGTCAAAAAGTTCACAATCGATAACTTTCGTTTGAACGGATTCAGCAATGTGCATGCTCGACTGTGAACTACAACGACAACCCCCAGACTTGACGCAGCAAGGACATTCCGCTGCGTGAGAAGCAGCGGATGTGTGTTTGAGGAAGGAGGAGGAGGAGGATGCGACTGCTTCCGTTTGGTCATTTGTACTAGACGAGAGAGTTCCGGTGAAAGACTCGAGTTATTATCCACAGTTACAACGATTAACCAGCGTTCACTCACTGCAGAGTCGGATTTCATTGCCAGCAGCATCTACGTGGCGATAGGTGATTTACACACGGTGCTCCATTGGTGAGAACGGGTTTCGTATGGACTCCACGCTGGCAGAATTGTTTCATAAAACTCTTAGAACTGCCATTGACTGCCACTGAGCGCTCGTAAAACTGCGACTGTGGCGATGGAGTGTATTTATTTGGACTTTTGTTTTGCTGTTGCTCGTGATGTGCGTGTGGTGGAATCGTCATTCTCCTGTTTCCATGTCTTAAGGATCACATCCTCATTCTGCTTCTTCGCTATAATTGTCCAGAGGAGGTGGAGCACGTCTGGCAGCAGAGTTGTTGGAAGTACGGACGGATGCAGAGACGGAACTTCAGTACGAGAGGACAGTATTCCACTTTGTTGATATCAGTGCAATCTGTTCCAATTTTAACACCAGACAACTTATTATGTTACCTGCAGCACACGTACACACACGCGCGCACAAAAATACACTCGTCCATTCATTCATTCGTACGTTCGTTCGTTCATTCACTCATTCACTCCATATTTAATAAATTTAGATTACATTCTTTCAAGTATAAGACTCACAGAGTTGATTTAATAGATTGATTGATGATTTTGATGACTAATAATGATAGATATGCCTTGAGTTCACAATAGATTGCATTTGAATGTGGATTGTCGTGCACGTGATTGTGAAGCAAGTTGAACAGTAGATCAGCGCCGAGGGAACCACGTCGTTCAAGAGCATAGTAAAGCGACGACTGAAAAAGCGCCATAATATTTTTTTACTTGAAAGCTAAGCTCATGGCAACGGTTAATGCACGAACGCTGCAAAATCAGAGAGGTTGTTCAGAGATATTCAGTGCTTCTTATCTGATTGCAATTGAGAAAGAGAGAGCAGACAGACAGACAGGCAAACAGGATGTGATGGTACCTTCTGGTTTCCTTGGATCTGTTTGTGAATGGTGCTGAGGTGCACATCTTGCCCCTCCTCCTCCTCCACCATGGCATTCTTCTCTGTTCGATGGCATTGATCGTGGATCGCAGTTGTTACTTGCTTCTCCGTTGTACGTTCGACATGCCACTGTTCGCATCTGATGACCACTGCCACTTCCACCATCACACTGCCAAGAACACTACACACGACACACAACACACAATGAACACTACCAACACCACTTCCACCATCACACTGCCAAGAACACTACACACGACACACAATGAACACTACCAACACCACTTCCACCATCACACTGCCAAGAACACTATAATGCACGACACACACCCCACAATGAACACTACCAACATCGTCAACGATATCAATAGCAGCAACAGCAACAAAAAACATACGTCCGTCCAACTATTCATTCATTTATTAAAGCAAGAAAAAAGTAAAGAAAAAAGCGTGCAAGTCGACATCCACACAAACACACCACACACATATCCACACACACACACCCACACGCACACACATCCATCAATTCATCCATTCATCCATCCATCCATCTGCATGACTGTTTCTACCTCTCCCCACGCTCCCGTTGTCCACCTGGGCTGTGGACATGCGGTCAGCTGGCATTGCTCTTGACCACTCGGTCTCGTCTCATAGTCGCACTGGTCAGTCTGAACGTAGCTTCCATCGTCACCAACGCAGTAGATGTTGCGGGTTCGAATCCCATGACCACACGGAGGCCGACACTAAAACAACAACCATCACGAGCACATCATCACATCCTGCATACATCATTCAACGATCAACAATCATTGATAATGACGATAATGATGATGATAACGTTGACTATGATAATGCTGCTGCTGCTGATGATGAAGACGATGGCGATGGCGATAATGATGCTGATGACTGTTGAACAGGACTGTAAATTTATGGAGTCCATGCCATATTGCAAGACTCAAGATACATGTACACGTAGGGAACTACTAGGGATGCATGAGAACAAAAATTAAAAAATTTGCGATCTCGGTCTGTCTGTCTATCTGCCTGTCTGTCTGCCTGCCTGCCTGCCTGCTTGTCTGTCTGTCTGTCTGTCTGTCTCAGTCTGGAGTCTGACAACACTAAACTGACTGACGTCACCATAATGACGTATACCTCTGACCAATCATCTGTCTGCCAGTGCGAAGGACACGCCTCCTCGTTGCACCTCCACTTATACTTTGGTCGTTTTCCATTGCATGTAGATGCGTCGACGATCTCCGTGTCTCCACCAGCAGCAGACAGACGACGAGTGCAGACGACTCGACGAGTACGAAGACCACCACCACACGTTCGACTACAGTCCGTCCACTCACCAGCCGTCCATCTGTGCAGGATGAAGAAGACGAAAACGAGTATGCTATTGTATGTATGTGTGTCTGTTTGTGTGTCTGTATGTATGTGTGTCTGTATGATTGTATGTATAGACTACCACCACACGTACGACTACAGTCCGTCCACTCACCAGCCGTCCATCTGCAGTGCAGGCAGAAGACGAAAACGAGTAGGCTATTTTATGTATGTGTGTATGATTGTATGTGTGTATTTATGTATGTGTGTCTGTATGTATGTATGTATGTATGTATGCTATTGTATGTATGTGCCCATGTATTATTATTTTAGTAGAATCTTTTGTTTAAAATTATTATTTTAATTATTAGTATCTTTCGTCACTTTTACTGTTATTTATTACTGTAAATTATTATCAATATCGTAAATATTATTCGATTTTAATTAATTGAATTATTAAGATATAATGAACAAATAATTAAGATAGGAAATAAATAAATAAAACATATCATTCCTATTTCGTGGTATAATTATGCTAATAGCAGAAGCATTATCTTAAAATAATCAAATATATTTTATGTCCATAATTTAATCACAGATTTCTCTATACAGACATCATGACATCTAAATCGCTTCCCCTGATTTCAAATGAGATGCGCCATGTGGTGGTCACGGGTGACTGGTTGACTGTATGAGCGTGTGGACTTACTCTGGTGGACACGGTTGATCAGAGCAGTACTTGATGCGGTCCTCAGGTTGAGCTCGGTTGCTAAGGCAGAACTTGTGCTTGACGACCGTCTTGTTGGACGCGATCACGCACATTGCCACCGATCGACTTATACCTGTAGCATCAAGTAACCATGGTTACAGTAACCATGGTAACAGCAGCAGCAAGTGTAACATGACCCATAAACATGACCTATAAACTAACCAATGGGAGGGGAGAGGAATGAACTGCAAGTAGCTGAATTGATGATGTGAATACTAATTTACATAATTTGACCAATGACCATTGACAATCATAACAATATTATACATAGATAATATATATAATTATATTTATATGTACACAATATAACATATATAATACAAATATAGGTAAGTTAAGGTGATGTGATTGGATTAATATATATGTAATAATTATTATAATGATTACATCGCATTCATAATAATTAATCGCTACGTGTATGTGCGTGTGCGTGTGTGTGTGTATGCGTGTATGCATATGTGTGTCGTTCCTTTACCTTTTCCGCATGTAGCTGAGCAATCGTTCCACTGCATGTACTGCCAGGTGTATGAGGTGGAAGCGGAGGAGGACGTATCCGCAGGTGTATGGTGATGAGAATGATGATGCTGCTGCTGCTGATGATGATGAGTAGGATGATGAGTGGTGGGATGATGATGGTGTTCAGTGGATGCAGCGGTTGCAACATTGTATTCGTATTCGACGTTCAGAGATGTTTCTTGAATGAGTGTCTGTAAGAACATATGACAACCATTTATAAGGTCACAGTGGGTGCCTTTCAAGTTGAACTACAGTCATATACAGGTCGGGTCATGTGAGGTCAGATAGGGGCTGATGAGGTGTGGGGCGCGGTGGTCTAGTGGTGGCGTCGTTGCCTTGGAGCCGGAAGGTCCGAGGTTCGAATCCACCTCGCCGCGTAAGGACCTTGGGCAAGTCCTTCACTTACAATTGCTCAGCGCTTCGGCGTGAAACTCCGATGCAGTGTCCGCTCTGCATCGGGAGCGCCTCTGAGTAGAGAGCTTGAAGGGGCGCTATAACAAGTGCACATACATACATTACAGGTCGGGTCAGGCCAAGCGAAGATGGGTCAGGTCAGGGAGAGGTCGGGTCGGGCGGCTCAAGTCAAGCTAAATAAGGACTGATTAGATCATTACAATAATTATAATTGTTGGTCCAGTCCTGCTGCTAATGTTTTGTCAAATCGAAACTCAGAGATCGCAATTTAAGCAGCAAGTAGAATGCATTAATATGAACGAGTCGATAGCTTAGCGACTGGTTTAACGACTTAGCGGCGGATAGTGGGAGTGACTGACTTGCGGGGGATGGGTGTGTGTGGTACTGACCATGAGTATAAGGTCTGAGGCGGTTGGTCCAACAGCGGTCAGTATTTCCGGTCGATCCTTTGGTCTCTCGTAGCGAAAGACGGTTGCATCGACCTCGAAGCTTCTCGGCCAATCGATCGTCCACGCTCCGTTGATGAAGAACTGACCCGTCGGTGATTTCAAAGCTACACAAATCAATCAACAACGTATACGCAGGCAGGTGAGTGCAGGTGAGTGCAGGTAAATGCAGATGAGGTGATCGGATTACCTGTTTTAAAAAACTCATTGATATTGAGGTAAGTTTGGGTTATATGGAATTATGTACGGCAAATGTTATTTTTAGTAAGATCATGTGGGTTAAGAAAAGGTGAGATTTGATGGATAAATTATGGTATATTGGTAATTGAAGGTAAATTCAGATAAAACAATGGGCTTATGCAATTGGGATTATAGGTAAAAACAACAGAAGTTAAGTTTCGGCAAGCATTTCAATATTATTGCAAAGAAAGGACATCATCATCATCATCGTTATCGTCACCCTCATCGTCATCATCGTTATTGTCGTCGTCGTAATTAAAAAAAATTTAATAAGTAATACTACGCTATGTATAGATGATTTGTGTCGAACCGAGGTAGTTTTTGGAGAGTCGTGTTTCCACAAAGCGAATGTGTACGGCTCCCTGAGGAATAAGGACGATTTCCAAGTAGGCTGAAACGGAAAAAAGATAATTATTATACCTGCAGCTAATTATCTATAATAGGGGCTCTGCTGAAAGCTAATTTTAAACGGTCAATATTGGAAAAGAAGTAATAATAAGCGGGTAGATTTTCAACCCAATTGCCCCGTCAGACTGACCATCCTCTCTGCTAGTCTTTCCTCATCTTTCTCTCACATCAAATACTCTCTTTTCTCTCGGGATGGTTCGCACTGAAAGGCTTTTGCTGAGAGAAACTCTTTACTTAAATACAAATACAATGCAATACAATACAATTTAATATAGTACAATACAATACAATGCAATCAATAGCAGATAATAATGACTGTAATCGCTTGTTATATATTAGTCGTTCAATGACTATAATATGAAGCGAGAATAATTAATAATAAATAAATATTGCTGGTCTTAACTGTCACTGGCTTCCCGTTCCATGGCTCGGTCGACCCGACCTCGAACCGTTTCACAGGTCGTTCCATCTCCACTGCACACGCGACACTTGTCCTCAACAGCAGACGATCCGAGGATCCGATCACAGCCGACATGCTGTCAGTCAAAAAAGAAGTCATCTCGTAATACTATGCTACACGACATGATACATGATGGGTATGATATGGTCACATACGGTATGCATAGTTGCATACCATATCATTACACGCAGTTAATATATAATACTAGTTGGGGTACCCGGCGTTGCCCGGGAAATTCAGGATTCGCTCCGCTACCCGCCAATTCCTTACTTCATCACCCTCACTGCCGGTTCCCCAACCACCCGCTCCCAACCGCCCGCTCCCCACCCCACTCCACCCGAATCACCCCACCCCACCCCACTCATCCACCCACCTACCCACCCCACCCTCCCCACTCCAGTTAGTTAGTTACTTTAGAATGTTGTTTCAGTATTGCATTGTATCTATAAATTTATATAGCTTGCAGTACACACTAATCAGAGGAGTGGGTATATCACCATGTGGTGTACTCTATCAGTATACACCATATTCATAAAATAATCATTATGGTATAGAAGCTTGCTTAAAATGGTATGTTATATTATGGTCATTCGATGTGGCATAGTGAGTAGAGCGTGGCATAATAAATAAGACCATACCATACCCTGCATTCTCCGTTCACGCAGATGTCCATTGCGTCGGCGTGACATCTCGTTCCATCGATGACCTTCGATGACCTTTCCGTGTAGAAGTTGTGACCCACCGCCAGACAATTCAGTGCGCACGGACGCACGTGATCTGCACAGAGGTCAACGAAAGGTCAAAGTTATCTGTGGGACGAATCGCAAGAACTTTAATCGCTAATGTCATGAATTAAATTAAATTCGGAATTAATGTACACGGTGCTCACTGCTCAGCCTATGTCACACCTGGTCCTGGCCTTACCAGTCCTGTTGATTGTTGAAGGTGAATTAAATGCTAGTCTTACCGCCGGTGAATGGTTTCCAGTTGTATAATTTATTTCGGAACAGTTGTTCGTTGAACTTGGCGCACTGTAACTCGCGGAAGTCCATTGAGTTTGGTCCACAGTCCTGAGATAGAGAAAGAAAGAAGGACAGCAGTTAGACAAAGTCAGACAGTCAGACAAAAACATCTGGTTTGATAATAATTAAGTTCTAGTTAATACGTTAAGTACTAAATATGTTAGGTACTTTATATGTCCAGTACCTAATGTGCTATTTATTTCGTCTGTTAATTACATGCATATAATTTTGAATATTTTAAGCAAAATGATAGGCGCTTAAAAACGTTAGTGAAGTACTCAATAAGGTAAGCAAGGGTTATGTAATAAGTACCCATTTTATTTAGTACCTAATATCTTTATTAATATGCAATTTCATTTTTATGGAATCTGGCTCGATATGAGCTTTTCTATTATTTTGTCTGAGAAGCAAAATCTAACCTTAAACAATAAACATCGCGACGTATATTAAAGCCTACTGTATCACCGGCCTTAGGCTATTTGGGCTATTTTGCCAATTTGGGAAAAGTTTACTGCATGGGAAAAGTATAAGCTTACACAAGAAACAGAAAATTGGTTTTATTTTCCAGTTTTAACTGCCCTGGCAATAGAATGTTCCAACCAAATGTGTTCTAGTTTAGACCCGGTATTTGTTCCCAGCGATTTTCAAACCAAGGTACTAATACTAAAATTAATGTAACTGAGTAAACTGCATTTGGCCGTAACTCAATTCCTTGTCCCACATTATTTATATCAAATACGACGAACGTTTCTTGACGTTGACACTACATGTATATTTACACAGACCAAACTACCCTAGACTTAAGACTTTTAAGTAATATAGTGAAATAGTCACAAGCTCATAATAATGTCAGTGCTGATTGATATTCACTATTATCACGAATTCTTTCCCACAGCAATGGAGACGCAATAATTCTCCATCCGTGACAACCTAAAGCAGATTGGCGGCTCCTTTTGCGCGTAGTGTGAGCTAACAGCCTAACAGCCTAACACTGAGTTAAGTTGGCCTAGAATTGAACAGAATGAACACCTACTTGAGTCCTGCACGATCGATATCGCTGTCTTTCACCGATACAGAACTTTCCCCCATCTGTTGGCCTGTAATTAAGAATAAGAAAACTCAGAAAAGACTCAGCAAGTCAGTCAGTTAGTCAATCAGTCAGTGATTCAATCAGGCAGCCTGCTATTCATTCAATCACTAGTCAATCAGTCAATCAGCTAGTCAATGATCCAATCAATCAGTCAATCGGGCAACCAGCCAGTCAATCAATCAGTCAGTCAGACAAAAATTCAGTTACATGTATTCATTCAGTCAGTTAGTCATCAATCAGTCCGTCCGTGAGTCAGTCGGTCAATCAGCCAGCCAATCAATTAGGTCAGTCAGTCAGTCAGTCAGTCAGTCAGTCAGTCAGTCAGTCAGTCAGTCAGTCAGTCAGTCAGTCAGTCAGTCAGTCATTCAACAAGTGTGTTCGTGTAGCTTTGAATACCTGGGTCGGTCGCACTTTCGGTCACTTGACTCCACCCCTCCCCCACACGTCCTTGAGCATTGACCCCAACTCGACCATTCGCCCCATTCGCCATCTAGCGGCTGTGGTCGCCAATCCGTCCGTACGCACTTCCCTCGATAGCACCACTGCACATTGCACAACAATAGCAACAACATTTAACCATGCACCATGGTTACTGGAAAACTCGGTGATTCAACTCTCACTGAAGCTTAGGCTACAGTTTATTAGAAGATTTGGTTTTTTCATTCATTTAATTCTAATCGAGCAAGGATCAGCATTCAGTAAGTAAGTAATTAAGTAATAGTGAGAATAATAACAGTAGGCCTAATAGTAATAATGATAATAATAATAATAATAATAGGAACAATAATGATATAATAATGATAATATATGCAAAAGTAATAATAGCAATAATAATAATAATTATGATAGTAATAGTAATAATGACAATAATAATATTTTCAGTAAGAACAAATATTATAGGGTCATTCCGGACTGGCTTCATAGCAGCAGTTAATAGTGAAGTCCCTCACGGACCCTATATAGGCTATATATACATCGGGACAAAAAATAATAACAATTATTATAGTAACTATACTAGATTACTAATAACAATGTTACTAATAATAAGTTGTGACTAACTCCTTCTGTAGTTGATGCGTTGCTAAGGATGCATTGTGTTCCCTCTGCCGGTGGAATGCTGTTAGTTACACATTGGTGATTGTTCAGATTGATGCACCACAGTTCGCGACAGACTTCCTAAACGAAACCATACACTGTGTATACGATTCATGACGTCAAGTCAAACGAGGTCAAGTCAAATGAGGTCAGGTCGAATGAGGTCAGTAGGGTAGAAAGGCGTCTGACGCTTCGGTTAAGTATTATTACTAACTAGTAATTAATTAGTAATTAGTTAGCTATTATTAATAATTAGTTAAGGTAACTAAAACTGCAATTAGTTATCAAAACACAAAGGAATAATGACGTCATCCACCGACAGAACACAAAGGACCCAGGTTTCAAAACACCGCGGCGGACAGAACACTTAGCTGGAGTGGGGTATTGTTCTAGGAACTACCCTATAATTATAGACCTTTTTATGTAAAGGCCTTTGCGTGCACATTCCTGTCTGTCTGTCTGTCTGTCTGTGTGACTTACTTGTATACGGCAGACATTGAATAATAAATTATTAGACCTTCACAGGGAATTGGGTCGTATTAATTATTATATCAATTAGTATATTAATTAGTATATTAATTAGGTAATTATATTAGTAATAGTAATTAGTTAGCCCTAACTAGCAGCGGTACAGGGCCCGCCCCCGCCCCACCCCAGGGAATGCGTCATGGGTAGCGACATCCAAAATGCATTAAAAAACATATTAAAAACGACAATTGGTTATCAAAACACAAAGGAATAATGACATCATACGCTGACAAAGGATCGACGCTTCAGGTTCGTGGAGCTGACAAAACACTTAGCTGGAGTGGGGCATGAACTATCCACGGTATTTTCAAATCACCGCGGCGAACAGAACACTTAGCTGGAGTGGGGTATTCTTCTATGAACTGCCCTATAATCATATCCTTTTTATGTACTATGTTATGGCTTTTTGTAGTACTCCTTTTAGGAACTACCCTATAATTATAGCCCCTTTTGATGTAAAGGCTTTTGCGTGTGCATTCCAGTCTGCCTGCCTGTCTGCCTGTCTGCCTGTCTATCTGTCTGTCTGTCTGTCTGTCTGTCTGCATGTCTGTCTGTCTGTCTACGTAACTTACTTGTATACGACAGACGTCAAAAATTTAACACGGCATTGCGCTCCCATGACTCCCGAAGAAGCGACGCTTTTAGCATGCAATAAATTTATTACGTCCGCGAACCCCATAATTATGATCATGCACCAAACACACAATGAGAACCCGACAACATCCCCCGAGGCGTCGGGCGACGGACGACGACGGTCGCGCGCAGCGAAGCGTATGATTACCGACTTGTGTCAATCACAATGGTGAACCGCTATAAACGCCCCGGGCGATGAGACGGACACCAATCGAGCAATCTATTGAAATGGTCAACCGTTTAATAAGAGACGTATGCTTCAAACGCAATTGTAAAGACCAATTATTCAATAATTCCAAATCATTGCTTTTATCATCCGTACACCAGTCTGAGCAGTCAATATTTGATCACACACATTGATTTATAACACACGAACATACGTCAAAGTATAGCCCAGTCTTATTCGCATTCCCACAACCTCCTTTCCCCCTCTTCCTCCACACCAACCCCTCTCTTCCTCCAGAACCTCCTTTCCCCCTCTTCCTCCACAACCTCCTTTCCCCCTCTTCCTCCACAACCTCCTTTCCCCCTCTTCCTCCACACCCTCCACATGCACCTCTCATCTACAAAGTTGACCGGCAGTCTTTGAACGCAAACATGAAAGAGACCCATAAATGTCACTTCAAAGGATTATACATTTGTAACCAAGACTTCTAAAGTCTCTTTGATCATCAAACGACCACACTTCTAAAGAGCCACCCATCAGAAATATTCTCTTTCATCATCAAAGAGCGCAGTACACATCTAAAACTCTTTCATCTGACACGTACAGAAATCTAGAAAGGAGCGCTAAGACATACAAACAAGCAAACAGACACACACACATGCACACAAAGCATGACGAAATATTTCTCTACTATTGCATCAGCCACTATTAACGTGCGCTCTATAAAGAGGCGAATATCTCAGCAGAGTAGCACAGACGACTTCAGAAATCCTCAGACGATTCTTCATCTACAACGTGTTCCTGAGACCTACTAGCGATTCTCGTGCTCAACAGATCGTTCTACAATCTTGTGTCAGACGACAGTCTTCAACTTACAAGAGAATGTCTTCACGTATGTGAATTATTGAGAAGAATTATTTTAATTTGTAATGAGTTTTAATAATTTCTGAACTTTATTTAATTTCGTAACAATATATAGGCCTATAAGCCTAATATTTCTTTCATCAGCTTAAATTCGCAGGCTCGGTCTTAAACACCCGTTTATTGTTTCTTTCGTCAGCTTAAAATAAATTCGCATGCTCTGTCTTAAACACCCGTTTATTGGTTCGTTCGTCAGCTTAAAATAAATTCTCAGGCTCTGTCTTAAACACCCGTTTATTGGTGCGTTCGTCAGCTTAAAATAAATTCTCAGGCTCTGTCTTAAACACCCGTTTATTGGTTCGTTCGTCAGCTTAAAATAAATTCATAGCCTTGTCTTAAACGCACGGCTGATATTTCTTTTCTAGAATCCAAAATGCTTGTCGAAATTGAAAAGGATGAGGAAATGGAAAAACAAGCGAGAATTCGTAACAGACTGCATGAAATGGGTTTGTAGTCTGTACATGAAATTTATATTTTATGTGGTGCTATGTGGGAATTATTTTACTCAAGACATATTTTGTTATAATTGTAAAGAATTCGAACATTTTACTAGATAGAAATTATTTTAAATTTTACTAGATAGAAATTATTTTAAATTTCAGACATAGACCTTATAGTATTCGCATTTATTTCAGAGCGAAAAAGAAAAGCCATCGAAATGAACACCAACACAGCTCCCAAGCATAGGCCTACAAGTAGGAAATGTTTCTTTATTCTCTGGCAAATTTTCGCTCTTAGGCCTTTATTGCTGTTCTCTGACAGCATTGGAACTATCATTTACAGAAGCTAACATTTTGGCACATTATAGAATTCCTTGTCTTATATCTTCTATAAAAATTATTATTATTATTATTATTATTACCATTATATCATGCGAATGTCCTCATCATAATAATCGAAGCCTCACATTATTATAGTGCACTCTTTTTCGCGCGGACTTATGCATTATAGCATTAATATCTTACTTAATCGTCATGAAGTAATACGAAACACACTCTGAATATTCCCTATTGAAGGTCTTTATGGTGTGTGTTGTACAATATTTTGTCCTCTTCAGGTAAAAAAAATTTAATTATCCACACAAGGAATATTTTATATTATGCATAATTTTATTCTTTTTTAGACCTTGGTCAGAACAGTGGCGCTGCAAGTACACCTTCGACGGCAGCAGAGCCGTCTTCAACAGCATCAGTAGGTCCACCTTCAGTATGGCAACCTTGGCTGGTCGTAGAACCACATGCAGGGCCTTTGGCCACAGCACGCCCGTCTTCGGCGGCGGCGGCGGCTCGCCTGCCTTCGGCGGCGACACACCCGTCTTCGCATGCGACAGTTCCGCCTTCCACACCGGCAGAAGCACGTGCCGACCCGGATGTGGTAGAATCGCATGCAGAGGTGTCTGGGGAAACAGAGCCAGCAAGTAAGATCTTTTCAAACATCCTACACTGTCTTTCCCATGTTTTCGCTCATTCTGTATTATCTTTCCTATGTGCATAGCTCACACACACACACACACACACACACACACACACACACACACACACACACACACACACACACACACACACACACACACACACACGCTCTGTACTGTATTAACCGCATCACAACCATAAAATATCCTTCCGCTACTATACACATATGTAGAACTATTTTCGCGTAGTAATTTGTGAAAAAGTAGTCCCAGAACTATAATTACGAGGTGTGTTGACCGTTCGAAACACATCAGTCTTAGAATTCAAGAGAGCATTTGAAATTGATTTTTAGCACCTTTTGGAAAAGTAGTGTATGCAGGCGGAGGCAAACCCAGCTAATTAATTAGTTATAGAAAGAGTGTTCTAGCCCAATAGTAAAAAAAAATTCGTCTTGAACAAGCTAAGGCCCCCTTCGCAACTCGACCGTCTACCGCTGCAGAAGCAACATGGGTAAATAAAATTCTTATTCTTTATATTCTGTATTAGGCGCCATGTATTTTCCTCTCAAACTCAATATATTTCTGTTTTCTAGCGAACAAAGCCGATGTCGATCTCGAACAATTGCTCAAGGAAGAAGCTCAACTGAAGGCGAGAATTCAAGCGCTGAGTAAGTTTTTACTTCGACATATTTCAATTGCAAACTTTTAAAATTCTTTAAAATGTGCTTTAGTCAAAATAATTTTATATTTGTTTAAAATACTTGCATTATTTAAAATTATTTTGAAGCATTTTATTCATGTGGAATAACGTATGTTGTAGGACAGAAGCGAAAGGCAGAAGCAGACACCGACCGTGCGGTAAAGCGCACTAATTTGGAATCCGGCGAACCGCGAGAAGGGGTCCCTCGCGCCCAGGCGGCGGCGGCGGCGGCGACCGACCCCAGCGGGGCCGGCGAGACCTCGGCAGAGCCCGACTCGACAAGTAAGTTCCTACAAACTTTGCGTTCTTTACATATTTTTACATGGTGCATGCTGCGCATGCGCGCTTGCACATTCTACAAACTTTCAACGCTATGTTTTCTGTATACAGCATGCGAACTTTAACAGTCTTTGACTTTATTATTGAGAATATGCAGCACGTCTTCTTTAATGGACTTTGTACTTTATTGATGTTCTATAGATCGATGCGATTCCTGTCGATCGTACAAAGCAATCAGCTTGACGAATGGGCTGTGCGAAGTCTGTTTGCTGCGAAGAGAGTGTCCTCAATGTAAGAACCGACGGCCTTCGCGCTTCTTCAGGTCTGGACAGGATGTCTGCGTAACATGCTTCAAGAAGCAGAGCAACCCAAACATCAAGACAAGCTCCCAGAATGCGTTCATAGACATCCCTTTTCCAGCGCCGCAGACAACAGACGTTCATAACATGCTGCTGACAGAATCGTCGCGCATGAGCAGCACTCTTGAGGATACGTTCAGAGATGAAGGGTAAGTTTGTACAATATTTCTTATGCACAAATTTTATCCTAAAATCTTGCTGTACATAGAAAATTCTGAATTATGTACTTAGCAAATTCTGCATTAAATTCTTGCTGGACTTAGAAATTCTACAATTTGTTTGGACTTGGAGCATTACAATCTAAAGTCGTGTTGATCTTAGAAAATTTCTGCTCGTGCAGTGTGGACTTAGAAAATTTTATCATACAATCATACTTAGAAAAAATTTACTCTTGTAGTGTGAACTTAGAAAATTCTACACATTGTCTGGACTTACATATTTTGATTGTACATATGCAAATTTAGTTGTACTTAGAATATTTGGACAAATTCTTGAAATCTATATACTATATACGGAGTGTATGTTATACTCAAAAAGTTTTGCTTATACTCTATTTCTTTAGGCCGGTGAAATGGTATGTTGCGGTCGACGTCGACTTCAAGCGAACCACGTCAGATGGTGAAGCGCAGACGATTGGGTATTTCAAGTCGGTACCGGCAACACTTACCCATCCATCTCAAATACCTGACCAGTTACAAGATGCCGTGCATCGAATCGACGAGTTGGTGGACACCTTTACGAGTCAAAGTTCTGGATGGTCTGTAAATGGGGTAGTCGACTTTAAAATTTGTAATGCCATATTCGACCCTGTAGGGGCCTCTAGCTATATTCCCACTCCGCAATACATTGTTAATAAGCGAGCTACTCTAAACATTCAAAACGAGGATGAGCTCTGCTTTCTTTACGCAGTTTTGGCTGTTTCCCACCACCAAAAAGATAATTCTCATAGAGTTGGCAAATACACGCCATATCTGGGAGAGCTTTTCACTAGAGGTCTTAAATTCCCCATGACAATCGAACAGATTCCGCTGTTTGAATCACTGAATCCTGACTATAGTGTAAACGTCATGTATTCAAATCCAGATGACAAAACCTTTACCCCTCTCTATGCCAGTGCTCACAGGGGTAGAAAACACATTGCCAATCTTTTGCTTCTCGATGCTGGCGACAAGCGCCACTACATAACTATTCGAAACCTTTCTGCTCTCTTGAGCACTCGTAATTCACATGGAAACAGAAGTTTCCCATGTCCATACTGCTTATGTTGCTTTACAACGGCTGCTGGAAAACATGCGCATATGGAAGAATGTGGCAAGCACGGGCTTCAGTCTGTACGATACCCAACGCCTGAAAACTCCACACTAAAATTCACAAACACTCAGCATGAAATGCCTGTTCCGTATGTCCTGTACGCCGATTTTGAAAGCTACTTGGCGCCAAACGACTCTACTTCCAACACCGGCGCGACCAAAATACTTGACACACATACTCCCAGCGGGTTCTGCTGTCTGACTGTGTCGTCTTTTCCACACTTGAACGACGCCAAGCCATATGTCTATTCTGGACCTGACGTCATGGATCATTTCTTTTCACACATAAAATCTGAACAGAATCGCATTAACAAAATACTTTCTACCAACTTACCTATGAAACCGCTTACCCAGCAGCAGAGAGTGGAGTTTGATTCTTGCACTGCTTGTCCTTCTTGCTCTACACCTTTGACACCTCAAAACAAAGTTCAACACCACTGTCACATGACTGGTAACTTTGTTTCTGCTCTTTGCTCGCCCTGCAACTTGAAAATGAAATTCCGAAAACCTACAAAGTCAAAGAATGGGAAAACTCCCAACTATTTTCTTCCTGTCGTGTTCCACAACCTTAAGGGTTACGACTCGCACATAATACTTAAACACATGACAAAGGAATTTGCAAGCGAAGAAATTAAAGTAATAGCCACTAATATGGAAAAATACCTTTCGTTCGAAGTGAATAACATCCGATTTTTAGATTCTTTGCAATTTCTAACCTGCGGTTTGGATGTGTTGGTGAAGAATTTGGCGAAAGAGGGAGATTCCAAATTCAATCATTTGCGTCGGCTTTTTCCGGAACATTTCAAACTGCTTTTGCGTAAGGGGGTATTTCCCTACGAATACATGACATCGGCCTGCAGAATGACCGAAAGGACTCTGCCTCCCAAAGACTGCTTCTATAGCAAACTGACTGAAGAAGACATTTCCCAGACTGACTACGACTATGCCCAACAGGTTTGGCAGACATTCGACATGCAGACTATGCAAGACTATCACGACCTGTACTTGCAGACGGACGTTGTATTGTTGGCTGACGTTTTCGAGTCTTTTCGAAAAATGTCTATGGAATTTTACGGACTTGACGCGCTTCACTACTACAGCAGCCCCGGCCTTAGTTTTGACGCGTGCTTGAGAATGACCAAAGTGGAGTTGGACCTTATAACAGACCCAGACATATACCTTTTTGTGGAGCGGGGCATGAGAGGCGGTGTCTCCATGATTTCAAATCGATACGCAAAGGCAAACAATCCGTATCTCGCCCAAGGATACGATCCTGATATTCCAAATAGTTACATCATGTATTTGGACTGTAACAACCTGTACGGTTACGCAATGTCCGAACCGCTCCCGACCGGTAAATTTAGATTCTTAGAGACGGACGAAATTGAGAATTTCGACTTGCCTTCCAAACAGACTGACGACGACTTGGGCTATTTGTTGGACGTGGACTTGGAGTATCCTTCACATCTCCACGACGCGCACAACGACTATCCCCTTGCTCCCGAGACTCTGCACATACGACCGGAGATGATATCTCCTTACGCAAAGTCCGTTTCGCAGAAAATTTCGGCTAAAATTGGGGCGGGGGTCGAAAAGTTGACACCAAATCTAATGTCAAAGACTCGATACGTCGTACATTATCGAAATTTACAATTCTACCTGAAAATGGGGCTGAAATTGACAAAAATTCACAAAATACTCGAGTTTCGACAAAGTCGATGGCTGAAAAACTATATCGACTTCAACACGTCCAAACGGCAGGTGGCCAAATCTTCCTTCGAAAAAGACTTTTACAAACTTATGAACAATTCAATATACGGCAAAACAATGCAAAATAACAGAAAGCACCTAAACGTCAAATTAGTCATGAGTGGAAAGCGCGCGAAAAGATTCATAGCTCGGCCAAATTTCGATTCGTACACTATAATAAACGAAGATTTGGTAGTCATAAAATTAACAAATTCAAACGTCTTTTTGAACAAGCCGCTCTATGCAGGCATGTGCATTTTGGACATTTCAAAATTAAAAATGTATGAATTCCACTACGAACATATAATTCCACTCTACGACTCTGCTTGCAAACTCCTTTTTACGGACACGGACAGCCTTTGCTACCACATACAAACTCCCGATGTGTACAAAGACATGCTGCAGCATTTAGATGAATATGATACCTCAGACTATCCCTGTGGGCACTTCCTTCACAGCCGCACCAACGCTAAGGTAATTGGGAAGTTTACGGATGAGTGCAATGGGGCCGCGGTGTTGGAATTTTGCGGGTTGAGGTCGAAAATGTATAGTTTGCTGCTACCTAACGAAAAGGAGAAGAAGACGGCGAAGGGCATAAAGAAGGCGTTTGTGAAAAATAGTATTCGCCATGCAGACTATAGGGCTTGCATACTGGAGGAGAAACCGTCATCGTCGAAATTTTGCGTTATTCAAAGTAAGAAACATGACCTTCACACGGTTGAAATTCGAAAAGCTGCTCTTTCTCCGTACGATGACAAGCGATACCTACTCAATTCGTCGGAGTCGTTGGCCTATGGACACGTAAAAATTGCCTCTCTCGTATAATATTGTATAATTCGTCGAACTTTGAATATTTGGACTGTGTAAATATGTTAAGGTATTGCATAATCGCGCAAGATATTGCGCAATCGTATATTCTAGTAAAATGGAAGACTTTGCGAAAAGCGTCGAACATTATTATTGCATAAACATTTTGTGTATTGATTGAATAAATGTTTGTGTTGGAAGAAAAGTTAAACGCTATTATGTTTGTTCTTTCGTACTTAGAAATTGTCGTATTAAAATTCTTCTAATAAATTTCCCGCACGCTGGTTGGTCGTAGGTTCCTGGGCTAGTAAGATTCTCGCTCTCTGATTGGGTGCCGTTTCCTGGGCTAGCAAGATTCTCGCTCGCTGATTGGGCAGCACTTCTTGGGATAGCAAAGTTCTCGCTCGCTGATTGGTCCCCGCTTCCTGGGCTAATGAAATTCTCGTTCGCTGATTGGTTGCAGCATTACCAGCTACCGATGCCGCATTACCGATGACGCATATCCGGTTAGGCCCTTTACCGCTGCTAGTTAGGGTTAACTAATTATTATTACTAATATAATTACCTAATTAATATAAGTTAATTAATATACTAATTGATATAATAGGTTAATTAATAAGATATAATTATTATAATAGGCTAATTACCATAATTAATATTACCTAATTACCTTAACTAATTACCTTAACTAATTATTAATAATACTTAACTAATTACTAATTTATTACTAGTTAGTAATAATACTTAACCGGTTCAGAAACGGCCTTTCTACCCTACTGAGGTCAGGTCGAATGAGGGTCAGGTCAAAATGAGGTCAGGTCAAAATGAGGTCATAAATTAACAACGTATACGTTTCATAGGCTGCAGAAATCAAAAATCGTTTAAGGTAATTACATCTATTGCAGAGATAAAGATGTACGAGTCTACATGTATATGTAGATTGTAGAAGGCGTAATTAACTGTTCATATGTAGGCTAGTAGCCTAGACTCTAGAGGTCGTAATATTAGATTTTAGACAGTGAAAAGACAATTACATAAAATCATAAATAATAATAATAATTTTTGTAAATGTCAGCCAATAGCGGTAGATTTGTAAGGGTCGTTAACTTTTAAAGATATTGAAAATTTATAATAATATGTTCGTAGACTTTAAATATGTCATTTATTTGTATATACATGTATAGTTTGGATAGTAGTTTGGTGTAAGTTGGTCATTACCTCGTTCTTTTTGCATTGGATGGACGAAGGACCGAAGAGCAGACGACACTGAGAATTGCCATCGTGGATCTCGCCACCAAGACGAACTGGAAACGGAAACCTCGTCGGAAGAGATGGATAATTCTCCAGACATTTTCCACGACCAGAACTAAACGGATAAAGGATGAGATTAATAAAAGAAATTGTTTATCCCCAGTCAAAGAATACCACGTGATCTTGAGACTGATTCCCTACTATACACGTTAGTTCAAAATGATATGAAATGAATGAATCACACCTTATCTTATCTTACCTATCAAATCCGACACTTTCATGTACCAAACTCATCTTTCTTGTACAGGAAAGTGAAAGTCTAGTATGCGCGTGTGTATATAATTATATATGTATGCATGTATGTGTGTTTATGTATTATATGTGTGTGCACCACTGTACCGGTATGTGTTATGTGAGCAGGTGTTTGAAATTTTGGTGTTTTTCTCTGTTATTGTTACAATTGTATGTGATGCGTTGCTATGGTGATGCGTTGCTATGGTGATGCGTTGCTATGGTGATGCGTTGCCATGGTGATGCGTTGCCATGGTGATCAGTTAATAGACTTACTCGAGGAAGCTGGTGATGTAGTTTCTGCTGCAGCTGGACCATGAGAACGGTTCCCTGTTCTTAGCCAACTGTGACGACATGAGTCTGGCAGATTCATGGCCAGCAGTGCCACAGTCATTGCCAGCGCCGTCATGCTGCATGCCGAAGCTAACATTGAATCACAACACAACCATAATAATAAATGTAGCGACCGTCATTAATAACTACAACAGTCGTTTATAGTTAAGGCAATTAATTGTCGTGATGATTGTAATTGTTCTATTAACTGCTTTTTTAAATAGTAATCCAGTTGTTTGTCGCATTTAATAGATATAATATTTTCAAATAATAATTGTCATGATTATGATTGAGACCGACTTGTGTCCGATTTCGTGTGCGACGGTGAAAGCTGTTGCGAGTCCGATATCTTCGTTGATGCTACAACTTCGATGTGGTTCACACATTCCGGCCACAGGAGCCAAACCTAACATAGATTTATAATTATGTGTATATATATAATATATATATATATACTGCCATATTTCATCGACCATGAACTGTAACTATTGACCTGAAATGTAGGCTAGTTGACCTGAAATGTAAGTGACCTAAAATGTAATCGACCTAAAATTTAATTGACCTAAAATATAATTCATCTAAAAGTTAATCGGTCTAAATGTGATTGACCTAAAATGTAATTGACCTAAAATGTAATTGACCTAAAATGTAATTGACCTAAAATGTAATTGACCTAAAATGTAATTGACCTAAAATGTAATTGACCTAAAATGTAATTGACTTAAAATGTAAGACACCTTAGTTGAAATGTAGCCTATGCCTAAAATGAAATATACCTAAAATATAAATAGTGCACCTAAATGAATGTAGAAGAGCCTGCTTTTGCAATCTATATCCTATTTGCTATCTATTCTGTTTGCAATCTATCCTATTTGCAATCTATTCTATTTGCGATCTATTCTATTTGCAATCTATTCTATTTGCAATCTATCCTATTTGCAATCTATTCTATTTGCGATCTATTCTATTTGCTATGTGCCTAAAATAAAGTGTAACGCAGCCTAATAATATTATTGACATGCACTGATGTTTTCTGTTAAACGTTAGATGTTTTCTGTTAAACGATGTTTTATCCAAACTAAGTTGATTATCGTCTCCCTCCTCCTTCATCCATGCTTCGGACTGGCACCACTTGACTCTGGGTGGTTACTTAATAGGCGTATACTTTATACAACCTCTATACATGTATACTCAGTATTTAAGTCTTCAATAAATCTTCTTATAATATTGTGCAGGCTTTGAATCAGCACCGCCAGGGTGCACAAAGCAAGGATAAAAATTCTCAGTGTAAGAATTGAGCTGAGTAACGTCAACCTCCCGTTCATTCAGACTTGAGACTAGCACCACAACATCTGCAGACGTCTTCTGCTTAACGACGACCATGCTCATAACATAAAGATGACAAGAGACTGCATGGTACCAGTGCAATAGTATCATAAACAAAGGAGGTAGGGTATTAAATGCACCCATCGCACCTGCTGCAGTCCTAAGGAGAGTGAACACTCTGTATAATATTATGTCTAAACTGGTGGTGCCAGTCACAAGCCTGGATGAATGGGAGGGAGACGCCAATAAAATTAATATTAATTAGCTATAGCTATAGCGTCGTTGGTTATCGTCATCTCGAGAAAGCAACTCACCCAGAGTTCCGCATGGCAAATTCTTGTACGTACAGATGTCGTATCTGTAAAGTAAAACAGGCCGAGTGTAAAGTCTTGCTCTGCGAAATGCATGAGAAGTAAAAAAATTCTGAAGAATACAGGGCTGTTTTTAAGGAATTTTTATAACTACACAACTCCTTTCCTTTCCCATCATCCATGGTAAATTTATTATTTCCAATCGGAAGACAGTGACCTATTTTGCTAGTTTTAACTGTACAGAAGTGATTCTACAACTGCACATTTTGTGTACAACTGCACGTTAAAAAGCTCTGCTTCTCCTTCTCATTCTCCTCCTCTTCCCTCCTCTTCTTCTCCTTCTTCTCCTTTTGCTCTTCCTCCTCCTTCTCCTCCTCTTCAACATCGCCATTATCGCTTTCCCTGAGATTCCCTCCCTCTTCCTCGTCGTCCTCTTCATTTTATTCTTCTTATTACGATTATTCTTGTTGTCCCTTTATTCGCATCCTGTTCTTCTCCGTGCTTGTGCCAACCATCGCCTTTTACGAACTGATGAACAAGCGCTGAGTGACCGACCAAGCAGTAGACTAAACGAAATCATTTATCGATCTGTTTAAAAAAGGATTCACTGATGAAAAAGGTTCGGCTAGGCACGTCAGGGTGTGCCAAAAGATATCTGACGACAGACCTGGTGAGTAAGACGGCGTTGTCATGGCTGGCTATTTCTTGGTCCACCCGGTTGCTAATGGTTGCCGAAGCCATGGAGCTGATCCTCTGCTGCCAGAGACAGAAGCTCTCGAGAGATCGATCGGCATGGTAAGAGATCTGAAGACCTGGCTACAGTACACACATATACGCTGTTATACAGCATATATACAGTATACATATACAGCATGTATACAGTATACATACATTATACAAGTTTATGCATATGCGTGTTTTATGCAGTCAGTAGGATAAGGCAAGAACATCATAGTTGTCTTGCAGCCGGACACACTGTTGTATACTGTGTCTGGTGGATTTTAGAATCAGATTAAGCTAAATTAGAACTCGCTGACTTGATCAAAAACGAATGTAAAAGGGGAAATACGTTGGTACAGATGACCTATACCTTTTCCAAGCTACCCTTACCACCTCTAAACCACCTTTCCGCTTTAAGCTACCCCTCCGGCCTCCACTTCTAAACACCCATCCCACCTTTAAACCACGTCTTCAGCCACCACTCATAAAAACAAAGTCAGCAATCAATGGCTAAACATGGCGCCTCAACAAAGTGTTGCACTTGACAAAAAGCAGAGCACCAGACATCATCGAAAGCATGGCACCAGTCTCCGACCATCTCCAACATCATTATTAATCGGAGAGGAATATACGCATACTCGTCTATATCTACACCTCAACTCAAACAGTGCATTCTCATTTATATATCGTCGGCACCTTTCTGCTTGTATCTAGATAAATGGAATGGAATTTGGGGAAATGTACGTGACATTGAAAGGTACATTTCATTTTCTATTTATATAGTAATGCAATACAACACATAAGTATACAGGGGACCAGCGTTTAAGCTGTCGAAAGAGAGCCACCTGCAGCCATGGGATCGGCCGTATTATAGATTAGCAACGTCTATTATAGGCAAGTCAAAATCCGAAGTTGTTGATAGATTGCACACACATGATACAACGTATACATACGACTCATGAAAAAATTTAGTTTTCTTAAACCCTCAACATCATTGAAGCCATTCATAAGCGAAACAGAAGAAAGATAATTAGTTTCCACAATTATCATCAACATAGTTGAAATTCTGAAGGTCAATGATTCCGCTACAATGTCTTGTAAGGTCACCTACGTTGGCTAATTACTTACAATACAGCAAAATAAAAGAAAATTGTGAGACTTAGAATAAATATTCAAACGTCTGCATAGATATGCTACACCGAAAACTATTGCGAATTTTCCTTTTATTTTGCTGTAATGTAATAAAGGTATGTAATAAAGGTATTGTAATAAAGGTGTGCACCGATGGCACTCCAGAACCAATCAGTGATACATGTATATCTGGTCCATGTCGAGACAGAGAGAGACAGAGAGGCAGACTGTCGTAGACAAAAAATTTAAGTATAGTCTATAGGACCTAGGTAATCAATCTTAAGCAAAGAAGAATGAGACGACATCAGCTAAGAGAGGGAGAGAGAGAGACAGACAGACAGACAGACAGACAGACAGACAGACAGACAGACAGACAGACAGAGTGAGAGAGACAAAGACAGAGACAGAAAGAGAAAAAGACAGAGAGGGAGGGAGGGAGGGAGGGAGGGAGGGAGGGAGAGAGGGAGGGAGGGAGGGAGGGAGGAAAGGAGGGAGGGAGGGAGGGAGGGAGGAAGGAAGGGAGGGAGGGAGGGAGGGAGGGAGGGAGAGAGGGAGGGAGGGAGGGAGGGAGGGAGGGAGGGAGGGAGGGAGGGAAGGAGGGAGGGAGGGAGGGAGGGAGGGAGGGAGGGAGGGAGGGAGGGAGGGAGGGAGGGAGGGAGGGAGGGAGGGAGGGAGGGAGGGAGGGAGGGAGGGAGGGAGGGAGGGAGGGAGGGAGGGAGGGAGGGAGGGAGGGAGGGAGGGAGGGAGGGAGGGAGGGAGGGAGGGAGGGAGGGAGGGAGGGAGGGAGGGAGGGAGGGAGGGAGGGAGGGAGGGAGGGAGGGAGAAAGAGAGGGAGGCATATCAAGCAGATACGGGGAAAGAGTGCTAAAAACTATCCTGTATATACCAGCTGCAGAAGATGCTCTTCGGCATAAGAACAATAATCCATCTATTCCAACTTTGTTTATTCACTCGAACTCGACAAAGATAACTGCAGACCTCTTCAATGGACGTTTAATAATAATTACTTTCATTTGTTTCTATCCCTTCGATGTGTAAAACGCAACAAATGCGCACGGACTCACATCGACAAACTTACAGGCAAAAAATTAGTAAAGAATATGAAACGATAAAGGTGTATTTTTATGAGAGCACCGAAGCAGACGACAAGATATATATATATATAATATATATATATATATTACCTGATAATTAATCGGGGAGAGAGAGAGAGAGAGAGAGAGAGAGAGAGAGAGAGAGAGAGAGAGAGAGAGAGAGAGAGAGAGAATGTCTTCCGTCTGTCAGAGTACGTACTCATCGACCCATCTATTATACACGGGTGTATATCGTAGGGGAAAGCAATAAAAATTATCATTTAAAGGAATATTTACGTCGTCAACGCAAGTAGACATGAAGTACTAGACATCGATGAAATTTATCGATCTAAGTACAGACGCCACAGAAAAATACAGAGATGGCAAAGATAAGCAATATAAAAATATGAGTTATATATATATATATACCTATATGAATATACCATCTCGTAGGCTATATATATAAATAAATATGTTCATTCATTCGGAAATTTTATATATAATGTGTAAGTCTAAATGATATTTAGGCTATATAATAGACATGACATGTATGGTGCACATCTTTTTGCTGTCTCAGAAAGTATACTTTCGTTAGGTTACTCTGGGACTTTCGCGCTGGGAGGGCCTTTGATTGGATTGCACTGTGAGAGGCGCTTTATAATAGATTTATATTATAGATACAATACAATACAATACAATGCGCATCTGAATCTAAACACACGAGAAGTATGCATAGTACTTTAACGTCTGCCACCTAAGGACTGATTGCCTGACACAAGAAATCAGCAAAACATGCATGCATGGCTCGACACTCGCGAAACTATATTGTAGCATGGGCATTGGGCAATTAAACCTTTAACTTTGATATCCAGTATACGACGACTCCTATAACTGCTTAGCAGAACGATCCGAGAGCCTATACATATACATATCATCATCATCATCATCATCATCATCATCATCATCATCATCGTCATCGTCATCGTCATCGTCGTCGTCGTCGTCGTCGTCGTCGTCGTCATCGTCATCATCATCATCATCATCATCATCATCATCATCATCATCATCATCAATATCATAGGGCTCAATGCCCGTAAGAGTCCGACGCCACTCTCTGTCTGAGTCTGTCTCGTGCCATGTTGCCCAGCTTCAACCGGTCCGGTCAGCAGGTCTGCTCCATACCATTAACATCTTGGAGCACCTAGACCACCTTGTCTGATTGAAGAGAATCGTGAAAAAGAGGCATGAAGGACAACGTGGGTCAATGCCCGTTGTGTCCCACGCTCTCTCCACCGACTCTCTCCATTGGTCTGTCCTGACCGACCTGTGCATGTCTGCTTCACATCATGACACCTTGAAGCATCTGGGTAGCTATGTTACTTGTGTCGTGGTTTTGGCGGATTACAATCGTCTTGGTTTTTCACTGCCAGTGTATCGCCACCCATCTGGCAAACCTTCCTCATTTTGTCCGGGCTTAGGACCGCACAGGGACGTTGTTGGTTCCCTGTGGCAGAGGATGGATGTAGTTTAACGTCGTGCCCAGGACAAACATAATACATATATGCCACGGATAATACCAAAGGGATGATTGTTGATATATATATTATATATATAGTATACATATGGAATATATATATATATCTATCTCCAGAAGCAACCATTTCCTCTATCAATCCACAATGTCATCCACCTGACGGGTGGCGCCCATCAGACTGCTTCCTATTATAGTCGTATACACTACATAGAAGAACGGATAGATGTCTGTTTATATAGCTGCTTTACTTTACTACATTATTATTACTATACATTACATTATCACTTCTGTGTGATGTCCACCGGCGGCGCCTCCCATGCAGGCTGCCTTCAACCACACGTCGTCATACGTCATGTATACGTCATGTATACGTCATACGTCATACGTGTGGTTGGTCGTGAGTTGGAGCATCGTAACTTTTTGTATCGGGTTATAACGGTGTGCCAAAGTTAACCTATATACATGTACTGCTTATTAATCGAATATGCCTGTTTGAATAATATATGTATTACATGTATGTATGTATGTATGTATGTATGTATGTGCACTTGTTATAGCGCCCCTTCAAGCTCTCTTCTCAGAGGCGCTCCCGATGCAGAGCGGACACTGCATCGGAGTTTCACGCCGAAGCGCTGAGCAATTGTAAGTGAAGGACTTGCCCAAGGTCCTTACGCGGGGAGGTGGATTCGAACCTCGGACCTTCCGGCTCCAAGGCAACGACGCCACCACTAGACCACCGCGCCCCACGATATATACATATATATATGCATTGTATATATATATATACAATACATATATATATGGTACACACAATATAATTTATATGTGTATAATATGTGTTCTTCTTTCTGCTCTTCCATTATGCAGTTTCCTGACGATGAGGCCCTTATATGTTGATGTATAATATGTTACGCGAGTCTGAACATGTACCTGTGCGTGCATGTTTGTGTGCGTGTGCGTGTGAGTGAGTGTTAATGGCGGGTTATTGACGTTGATTGGTGATTTGAACTCCCATGATCAGCGGGTGGAGCGAGGATGGGGCCGCTAAGGTGAGAAGGGGAAGAAGATGAAGAACAAGAAGAACAAGAAGAACAAGAACAAGCACAATAAGAACAAGAGAGAGGGGGGAGAGAGAGGAAGGAAGGAGAGAGGGAGGGAAGGAGGGAGGGATTCTTTTCAGCCTCTCTTCTCTTTTTATTTGCATTATGTTCTGCTCTGTGCCAGAGTTTTCCTCTCTCTCTTGATTTAGAAGAAGATTTGTTCTTCTTCTCTAATACCGGGCCGACGCCTAATCCCTGTCACTTGTCACACGTCGTCGTCGTCGTTATCAACGATCTTGACACGTTAGAATTAGATGAAGTTATAATATGTAACATAATATTATTATATGCCTACGGGGTTTAGAGCCAGCTCGTCTAAATGCATCATGCATGTCTCATCTGTCCGTCTCACATACATGTACACTATAGATACACGGATATCTGCTATGTCTGTCCGCCTGTCTGTCTGTCTGTCTGTCTGTCTGTCTGTCTGTCTGTCTGTCTGTCTGTCTGTCTGTCTGTGTGTCACTCTCAGTGTCTCTGTGTCACTCTCAGTGTCTCTCGTATGGGCGTGAGATATCTTCTCCTTTTCCATCTTCACTTGCGACATAATTATTATACGATTTGCTCTTTCCTCTGTCTCATCGTAAATACATCACATATAATTATATATCAAATCTTCCAAGAGTCAAAGAGCGACTGAAGATAAGATATCAGATATCATTTGCTATCATCATCTGGCATCAAATCCCATCTCAATAAGTGCATGCATATCATATCGATATCATTGGTATGTATCTCTATATATCTATATATATATATAATTATATAATATATATATACATGTATATATCGATGTACTGCCAATCACGGACGGACGAAAGATGGCTCTCGAGTCAAGTGCATGTGTGTCCGTGTGTGTGTGTCCGTGTGTGTGTGTGTGTGTCCGTGTGTGTGTGTGTCCGTGTGTGTGTGTCCTTGTGTGTGTGTCCGTATGTGTGTGTGTGCTTAGTTGCCTGTGTTTGCGCGTGTATCTGTGCAAAAATATCACTGACTGTCTGTGCGAGTGTCTGTTTGCGTATTCGTGTGCGTATGTGTGTGCGTATGTGTGTGCGTATGGGTGCGAGTATGTGTGCAAGTATCATAGTATGTATGCGAGTATGTATGTGCGTTTGTGCACGTGCGACTATGTTGCGTATACGTGTGTGCATATATGTGTGCGTATGTGTGCGATTATGTGTGCGAGTATTATAGTAGACCTATGTATGCTAGTATGTGCGTGCGTTTGTGCACGTGCGACTATGTTGCGTTACTTGCGTATGTGTGTGCGACGTGCGTATAATTATGTGTATGTGTGCGCGTGCGTATGCGAATGTATACATTGTAGGTATGTGTGTTTGAGTATGTAAGCCTATGCCATATATGTGCCTCTCTCGTTGCCTCTGTTCCTCGACTGTTAAACATAGCTGCTTCAGTCGCATATATAGCTATGAACTTCGGTGCTATTATACGAATCAAAACCATCGGCCGGAAACTAGAGGCGCTTGCGCAGTGCACCATTTCCGCTCGCGGCGTTCAGTAGGTGCGTGCGTGCGTACGTGTGATCAGAGCCCTGGAGAAGATTTCTTCTCTCCATTTAATGCCATATCATCCAGTTGACCGCAAGGTTTACGCCACCAGGCGCCAGAGGGCTGCCGACGATAACTAGGAGCAACTGCGGAATCCATGAAACATATATTATGATCTAATGATATATACAATTATACAGGATATAAAGGATGTATATTTAACATGAGTGCTAATGTTTCTTAAGAGTAATTGCATATTTAGTACATGTTGTGCTTGTATATATCATACTATCATACTAAAATACCCATCTCTAAATTATACAATTATATTTTTTACGTTGTTAAAGATGCGCTAACAAGGAAATAATATGCGTTTGTACTTTTGCATATTTCAATAGCTTTCGGGTATCATTGCTGGCCATGGTACATGTAGTATATACAATGTTATACACGGTTTGTTTGTATATATATTGTACATGAATATATATATATATACATATACATATATGATTATATGTATAATTGATACGCATTAGACATGCCTCTACAAAGTCTACACATAGGCCTACATAAACGTCTAGTGCAGTAGGCCTATTAATTAATTAATTATAGGTCATTCAATTCTTTAAATGAAATTACAAATCATCCTATAATTGCTATTGTTGCTATTATTATTTTTACCCCGAGATAGGCCTGCATATTATGATCTATCAGGGACTTTACTGTAGCGTTTGCGTATAACTAGACGCTACGGAATTTTAGTTGCAATATTATATTATATATTTTTGGATCCCTTGGTATTTTCGTGGTCTGATATATATAAAATATTATTAATTTTTGAGCTGCATTCGGTGACCTAGATAATATCGGTGACCTAGATTTTAATGTTGATTTCGATTTTGACGCGAATTGGAGCGTCCTCTGACGTAGGTAGGTCGATGCAACTGCCGTGGCTAGTTTTAGTGATCCGTATTCGTGTGATTCTCTCACGGTATAGGCCTTTGGCGGCTCGTATGCAGCGACGGCAAAAGGAGGAGGGGAGGCCGATTGAGTCGTCGCCCGCGCCGTCGCGCATCCACGCAGCGAGGCAGAGGCAGTAGTCGCTAATACATTGAAACAGATAGAGAAGGACAAACGCGAGGGCATGGAGCGACGGCCAGAAGAATATCACCGACCGATGCAATCGAGCGTACAGGCAGTGATACCGACGCAAACGTCGCTGTACCATAGAAACAGACAAAGAAGGACATGTCCGCGTGTGGTCTGTGTACGTCGATATTTGCTCTCGCCGTCACACGGTTTGACTGCGCATTGGAAGTTTTCCATTAAGGCCTTCGTGTGTTGAACTGAAAGGTTGAATCGGTGCGCTCCGTGTCGACGTGACCTGAGACAGGGAGGCAACGCGAAGCACGTGAGGCGGTCTTCTTGTGCGCATGCGCAAGCGTCACCTCTAGGAAGGTTATATAAGGGGGACGCTGATCCCGCAGGCAGATTCACGACGGACTTTGACGAGGATAGACGTGTAGCTCTGGAGAGCAAGTTACAAAATCGGAGCTTGATTATTTTAGAAACGTGAAAGTTATTTAAGTCGGCGTGGTTTCGACGTCTGAGTAATTGCGTTGTCACGTTTGTTCTTCACGGATTCTGTACGGAAATTCTAAAAAGGCAAGGAGCCGATTGCATGGCGGTTTTGTGTTAGGAGCGAATCGTCAGCGCTGTGGTTCTGTTTCGCATCTTCATGAAGGAGTTAAGTCTATCGTTCTGGTTTTCGATCTTTCTCTCGTTTGGATCGAAACCGCTCGGGTTTTCCGGAATTTCTTCTGTCGTCGATATCTTCTGCGCAGTTTGCCTATGGGCGTCAATCTATTAGTATAAATATCTTTTCGTGGATTCCCTGTCCTCGACGTGTCAACTCGGTCTTAGCGTCCTGTCAACGTCGATTGTTGCGGTTACCTCTGAGTCACTTATCGTCGACGCACGTCCTGGATTCGACGCTCCATTTGCGCCTTTCTTCGCATATCGTCGACGACCGTCCTGGATTTGACGCTTCATCTGCGCCTTCCCTCACATAACGTCGTCCTTGTCCTGTGTCTCTAGTAGAAGGTACAATCTTACTTGGGTTTTCAATACGAAATTAAATTGATCTTTTGGGCAGGGAAATTAAGATTGGTATCTAAGTACAAAATTGGGGAAACAGTTTGCCTGCTCCGATTGAGGTCTGTTTGAATTGTGTTGCATATTATTATCTGTTGCTGTAAGCTGTTGATTAACACTGCGAATAATTATTAAATGTTTCTGATAATAATAAGATCCATTGATTAAACTTTCGGATTTACTTCTTGCTAGCTTTAGGACTTGACATATCGAAACTTATATAGCGCCATGGAGCAGAGCAGAACGTCAACTCCATCGCAACCTTCCAGACCACCCTCTGCCTTTGAGATGGGAGTATTGCTTGAGGCAATGCAGTCAAACGCCAAGTCTATGCAGGCTAATGTTCAAGAAGCGATTTCTTCAGTAAAAACTGATGTTCAGGCAACTATGCAAATGAACGCTAGGTCCACACAAGATGCAATACAAAATAATGATAGAAATACCCAGGAGGCCATTGCCGTGGTACAGAGCAATGTAGAAGAGGCTCTTTCTTCTGTCAGGACTGAGTTTCAAGCCAACGCTATAAATACACAGGAGGCAATTGCCTCGGTACGGGATGATGTCAGAGAGGAAATCTCTGCAGTACATTATAATGTAAGAGAAGCTCTAACGGAAGTCGTGGCTCGCATTGAACGGTTAGAATCGCCCATACCAACGCAGAAATCTGTTGTGAGTTCGAACCCTGGTACCTTCACCACTGCAATTACTGTAGACGCTCCTTACCACTCGACCATCGGCCTGGAAGAGAGTTCGGGTGCCAGGCCCAAAGACTTTGCCTTACCGCCCAACCCTGGTATATTACGGAGGAGCGAGCGACTGCTGAGTAAAGCTCCTATTTCATATAAAGCGGTAGGAGCCCGAGGGGCTTGGCCGCCTCAATCCGGACGGAGTTCGAACCCGGGAGCCACCGCCTCCCTTCCTCCCTCTATCTCTCTGGACTACGACTCACAACAGTACGCGGTCCCTTCGCGCGTCGGACCGGAAGTGGCGACTCCGGGAGCGTACGCAGGGGCGGGCGTTACAATTGGTCCCAGTCAGTGGGGTCGAATTAGTTCTAGAGATTTTGACGAGGAAGAGGAAACGGAAAATGTCGAAAGAAGAGAAACTGCATTATCTTTTGAAAGAAGGAAGGAAAGGGAATTTGCTGATAATGTAGAGATTATGTCTGATGATGGTAGCATAGACATTGAAGTTAGCAAAATAATGGAATCTAGACCTAAAACTGTGAAAATAATTGATAAAAGAATGCAAACAGCTCAGCAATCGGAGTTTAGCAATTTTGAAATAAATAAACCGATCGCTAATAATAATTTGCGGGAGGGGGGTGATAAGGTCGATCCAATTCATTTGACCTCTTCATCGCCCATCTACGGCGCTTACTCTCGACTTGATCCACGATGGAGGATGCAAGAACCGTTCGTATACCCGGATCAGCCAAGAACGGAAGTGACGGCAAATCGCGTCGACGCTTTCCAATCAACGTCGGGAAGGCCGACCAACCACTCGATGCCTGACTGCATCTTCGATGGTCGGGTTACTTCGACCATGGTTGGTCGAGACTACGCTCGACCCGACCTTCGACCTGGTCCAGCGGCAACTACAGCGGTCGACTGGATGCAACCGAGCGCACACCGTGAGAATCCATACGTGTCATGGATGCCTACTCCGAACTACGCTCCGAACGCGCTCTACAACAGCGGCGACAACCGGGTCTGGCTCGACCCGCTTCGCTGTCTCGACCCACCTCGTCCCAGCGACGTCGCCTTTCCTCGGTGGCCAACCGTCGTTGAGTCGGCTAGGATGAGCTCGTGTCTCGGCGCTCAGAATTTCGGATTTAGTCGTGACGTCGAACTGCCTCGTCAAGCGCTTCTGAAACCGACGTTTCTGGGTAAAAGCGAAACAACTGGAGACGACAAAGCGACGATGTCTACGGTTGGTGAAACGAAAGTGCTGGCGCCTGTCAACGCTTCCGTCGGGCCTGCCAAAACCATCCCCTCGACATCAGTTGCGACACAGACAACCGGCGACTGGGAATTTCCGACGAGTAGCACTGTTGGAACAAACAAGGAATCGGAAACGACCGCGTCTACGACCGTGAAAGCGACCGAGGTCAAACCGTCGTCGGCTGCGCCTCCTAAACAAAGGCAATACACGAAACTGGGATCGTACAGCGGAAGGACGGATGTGGAAGTCTTTTTGCGCAAATTCACTGTATGCGCAAAGAACAATGACTGGTCGGACGAGGAGAAATTTAATCAACTGGTCGTCTCCTTAGTCGAACCGGCGACCCATTTGCTGAGCGAGTCGAACTTGGATACATGGACGGCTTTGGTCCAACGACTTCGGGAACGGTACGGTACCGCTGAGCAGCAGGCTCTGTTTCAAACGCAGCTCAGCACCCGGAAGCAGAAAGCTGAGGAGGATCTGGGAGTTTTAGTTGATGATATCAGGATTCTGTCGTCGCGAGCATATCCTGGTGTGTCGACCGCCCATAGTGAAGCCATTGCTATCCGAGCATTCGTGGATGCCTTGAGAGACCGAAATCTCGCTCTGAAGATCCGTGAGCGAGAGCCGAAATCCCTCGACGAAGCGTACAAGGTGGCGATGCGGTTGGACAGTTATCAGAAAGCAGAAGCGAGTGGCCACGAACAGCACGAACGACGACATGGACGGGTCAACGCTGTTAAAGAAAAAGAGGACCCGATAGTGGTAGACCTGAAACGGCAGGTGGAGAGGATGAATGGAGAGATAGAACAATTAAAGAAAGGGCAACAACCGGTGTCGGCGCCTCAACACGGAGACAATAGTCGTGGGTCGTGGAGTGGCCAGAACGGTTCAGCCAGAAATAATTGGTCGAACACCAACGGAAATAACGGGCGGGGAAGTCCACGGTGTTATCTATGTCATCGATTCGGCCATTTAAGCTCGGCTTGCAGAAGTGGACCGCGGAGAGGCATGGAACCGGAAGTTGGACGACCGGAGCGGAGGTGCTACGAATGTTCCGCCACTGACCATCTGGTACGCAACTGCCCGATTCGACGAACAATGGAGGCTGAAACGAACGATGTTCCGAACGAACCAGCGAACGTCTATCATGTACAAGGTAGCTCCAATGCTTACTGGGCTTTGAAAGTCAACGGCAAGGATGTAATGGCGCTGGTGGATACAGGGAGTGAGATGTCGCTGGTGCCTGCGTCCCTCGTCCGACAGAAAGATATATCGGCCTCTACACAGTTGTTGAAAGCGGCGAATGGAACGGACATCCGGATACTCGGCGAAACAGTACTACCTTGCCAAGCGGGGGACAAACAATTCGACGTGCCCTGTTTGGTAACGGCTCAAGTCAGCGAATTGATTCTGGGGCTCGGATGGTTGATAGAACAACAAGGCGATTTGAGCTTCAGAGAGAAAACAATAACATATCAAGGTAGCGTCTTTCCACTTCTCAAGCGAGACCGAATGGGAATATGTCGGAGAATCGCCGCCGCTCAGAATGTGAACATCCCAGCGTTGTCGGAGATGGATGTGGAAGTATACGCCATACTCCCGGACCTGACTCCGATGAAAACCCAATGGGCCACGCCACCGCATGTGCTGACCTCAGGACTTATCGTAGCCGGAACGCTTCTGCCGGAAAGAGCGATCGATTTGACCATAAGAGTGTTGAACCCGACCGACAAAGTGATTAAAATGCTGAAAGGAGTCCAATGTATGGTGGAGGAAGTGACAGTGACTGAGTCCGACCAGAACATCAGCCCCGTCGCTACCTGCGCCGTGATCTCTGAGACTAGTGAGGGTTCCGACTCAGAAAATGTAGAGACAGTGTTGGGTCCTCTGTGGTCGGAAATTGCCGACGATGTTCCATCGGAAATGCAGCGTCGGCTTCGTGAGCTACTGTTGACTCACCGCGCGGCCTTCTCTCTCGGCGAATGGGATCTGGGCTTTACGGACATTCTGCAGCATGAGATTGACACCGGCAATGAAACACCTGTGCGACAACCGCTGAGACGACAACCACTGTCGCTGCTCCCTATCATAGACGAACAAGTCCACGCGATGTTGGAACAAGGGCTGATCGAACCTTCACTGTCACCTTGGGCAAGTAATGTGGTCATGGTCCAGAAGCGAGACGGGACCCCCCGCTTCTGCGTGGACTACAGGGCGGTGAATGCCAAGACGCGTAAGGACGCGTACCCACTTCCGCTGATCAGTGAGAGCTTGGATTCTCTGGGGGACGCTAAATGGTTTAGTACCTTCGATCTCCGAGCCGGTTACCATCAACTGGCCGTCCACGAGAAGGATCGCCACAAGACCGCTTTCGTCACCCGACGCGGGAGTTTCCAATTTAAAGTACTTCCGTTTGGGCTCTGCAATTCGCCTGCTTCATTTGGTCGCATGATGAACCTAGTTATGGCTGGATTAAACTTCGAGATCTGCCTAATTTATCTCGACGACATCATCGTCTTCGCTGGTGACCTGGAGACCCACCTGGATCGATTGAAACAAGTCCTGTCTCGTCTGGAAGCCGTGAATCTGAAGCTGAAGCCATCGAAATGTAAACTGTTACGGAAGCAGGTTTTGTTCCTGGGTCACGTGGTTAGCGAGCACGGGGTCACTACTGATCCAGAAAAGATTCGAGCAGTCCGTGAATGGCCCACTCCGAACAAGGTCAAGGACGTGAGAGCGTATCTCGGATTATGCTCCTACTACCGTAAATTCGTACCCGGCTTCGCCCACGTCGCACGGCCGCTCCACCAACTGACTAAGAAAGGGTTGAAGTTTGTCTGGTCCGACCAGTGTGAGGAAGCGTTCCAGAAGCTAAAGGACTGTCTAACAGAATCTCCCATCCTCGCACTTCCGAATGACACCGGAATGTATATATTGGATACTGATGCATCAGGAGAGTCCATCGGCGCGGTACTCTCCCAGATCCAAGAATCGCAGGAGCGGGTCATCTGTTACGGAAGCCGGGTGTGCTCGGTAGCGGAACAGAATTACGACGTAACGAAAAGAGAGTTGCTGGCGGTGATCAACTTTCTTAAAGCGTTCCGACCGTACCTCCTCGGACGGAAATTTATTCTACGAACGGACCACTCGGCGCTCCAATGGCTGCGTCGGACACCACTTCCCATTGGACAGCAAGCACGTTGGCTTTCGGTAATGGAGGAATTCGAATTCGAGATACAACATCGGTCCGGAACTGCGCATCAAAATGCCGACGCATTATCTCGAAGGCCGATCCAGATTAATGTCATTCAGGAACGGCGCCTACCATCTCAACCTGCTTCGGCGGAAATGGCAGATTGGGACCCGTCGGTCATAGCAGAGGAGCAACGACAAGATCCGGATCTAAATTGGATTTTGCAATGGAAGGAGAAATCGACCGAGACACCCACCGGAGATGAAGTACGAAGTTGCAGTGCCTTGACCAAGACGTTGATTAATCAGTGGCCTCAGTTAGTAATAAGGAATGGACTTTTGCATCGTACATGGCTCGACTCTGATGGTCAACCCGTTCGTGACCAGTTAATACCGCCAGTTGGACGTCGGCTAACTATTATCCGACTGGCACACGAAGGGATGTCTGGCGGACACCTGGGTGTCCGGCGAACCATGGCTCAAATACGACAGCGAGCCTATTGGCCGGGCTGGGGAGAACAGGTGTACCAACAACTGAAACGATGCGAGAACTGCGCCCGATATATCAGAGGGAAGCCACCCAGACAAGGGCAACTACAGGATATGGCCGTCGGAGAACCAATGGAATGTCTCGGCGTCGACATCACCGGACCACACCCAGTGAGCAGTCGAGGACACCGCTACATAATGACCGTGATAGACCATTACAGTCGCTGGGCAGAGGCATACCCTATCCGCAATCAGGAAGCAGCGACCGTCGCTCGGATGTTGATGGACCAGTGGATCCCTAGATACGGTTGTCCGAAACAGCTCCTTACAGACCAAGGTCCCTGCTTCGAGGCCGCCTTATTCCGCGACCTATGTCGCCTGATGCAGATCGATAAGATTAGGACGTCTCCTTATAAACCCAGCACGAATGGAATGGTGGAGAGACTACACAGAACCTTGAATTCCATGCTCGGTAAAGTAGTTTCGGAAAATCAGAAAGACTGGGACGTTCATCTGCCCTGGATCATGGGAGCGTACCGGGCCAGTCAGCACGAAAGTACGGGATTCACACCCAACAAACTTTTCATTTCACGGGAGACCTGCCTTCCAATTGATTTGGTACTCGGAGACTGCAACCCGAACCATGAACGGCTCTCAGTGGACGATTATGTACAGAAGAGAACGGACGAGATGCGAGATGTATTCCAGTTGGCGCGGGAATGCATGCAAAAGCAGGCTGTTCGTCGGGCTTTCCGGTATGATCTTCGAGTAAGGAAGCCGGAATTTACAAAAGGACAGTGGGTCTGGTACTACTATCCTCGGAAGCGTGTCCACATCAAAGATAAGTGGGCAAAATGGTTTTCCGGACCTTACAAGATCCTGGAACAAGTGAGTCCGGTCCTGTACCGGATCCAGAAATCGGCTAGATCACAAGCGCAGCTTGTGTACGTCGACAAACTGAAGGCGTACCTGGGGGAACCCCCCTCAGGGTGGACCGAACCGGACCATCAACCTCAGGAGCCGATCGAGTTTCCAGGAACCGAGGACACCGCCGATGTCCCTGTGGAAATATCCAGACCTCGCCGCAACATTAAGATGCCGGCCCGGTACTGTGATTAATGACCGTTTAATGGCGGGAGATTCTGAATGCAGAAGTATCTGTAACAATTTTTTGGTTCAATTGTGATGAAAATGAGTTATTTTTACATGTAATGGTTTTTACATGTGTGAGTTACTGTGTAAGAGCTGTAATGTTGTATTGTAGGTTGACCGAACTGTGTGTTTGTACTGAATTGCATAGATTAACAATTGCATTGCATTGCATTATAACGATGGACAGGTTTTAATTTTGCTTCGGATGATACATATTGTGGTTTGGCGCTATATCAATTAGTAGGCGCTATATGAATGATTTTCTGACCTGAGGAGATATATATGTTATAATGGCTAAGGTCGCCTTGTTTTCATTAAGGCGTTGGCTAGGATGATAATAATTGTGTGACCTTAGATGTCCTGTTTTATAATTATAATAATAGGCTTATGTTTCGCTGCATATATATAAATAGCGTGATTAATTAATTCATTCATTATTAGGTTTTGATGCAGGGATAGGTCTACATAAGATTTCGTGATCATCGCATAGCAGATATATAATATTAGGTGAATAGATGCATTAATGATGATTTAAAATGGCGCTAGATAAATGTTGCATAGGCCCCTCAGCGTCTTACTGCATCGCCGAAGACCGGTGATTTTTATCTGGCTGGCAGCGATAAGATGGTATATATAATTATATATATATAGGTTGCATGAATAACACTGAAACATAGGCTATATACTATGTTCTGCTTTGCTCAGCTATTGTAATTATATTAATGTACATATCGCAAGGCGCCATATAAATATATGTTATAGGCCTAGGGTACACGCGATTATTGTAGGCTTAAGGTAGGCCTATAGATGATAATAATATACTGTGATTAACGGCTGATGAGCTCATATAATTTTTAGACGAAGATGTTTATAATAATATAGCAGGCTTGAATGACTTTAACGTGCATAGGCCTATATATATATATATATGTTGCTCGTTCAGACATAATAAAAGGAATTAGCCTCTAGATAGACTGAAGTAGATAATATTATATTATTTTGTTTGGCTTATATAGGCCTAATTAAAATATATCGGCCGGAGCCCTACATAACAGCTGTACTGACTCTGGTTGTGTATTAAACCGGTAGGAGGAGGATTATAAATATATAATATCTGCTTATAATAATACTGAGGTTTAAGCGTCCATATATACATTGATAGGCTGTGGATAAATTGCTGCATTTTTTGGAATTATTTAGCCGTGTAAGGTTGTCAATAATTTTGTGGACGGTCTGATGATTGAAGTTGAAGGCCTATTGATATTGACGGCTGAGTGTATTGTATATTAATATTGTGGCGGTTTATATTACTAACTGTAGAACTGGTAGCCTATAATTCCGCAGGATAATTTAATATTAATATTATTATTAATCGGTCTGCAAGGGTTTTAATGCGATGCAGGAATGACCTAAGTTTCAGTTTGTTTATATGGACTGGTGTGTATATATATATTGTGGTTATGCGACTTTAATGTGTACGCTGTGTACGTATCTATATTTGGACCAGCGTACGTGTCAATGAGTAAAGGCGACCTCTAGTCAGTTGCACGTGTGACTTAAAATTGTGTCAGCCTTGGCTAAACGCTTGCTGTTCTCACGTCGCCGTGTATCGATACGGCGGAGGGAGGCGGCGTCGGCGAGAGACGCTCAGACGCTTCAAAGAAGCCGGTGACGTGGGTCAATGATGATTTTCCCACGATAGTGACTTCGTGTGGGTGGTCTCATGGACTGTGCATTGGATTAATGATAAAGTGACTGAAGGAAAGAAGGATGACCTAGATTCATTATATTCATGCTAAGCTGACGGTGATTAATTTATGTATGGACTATATATGTAGATAGACCAACGTGGCCTATTATAAGTTCTTGCATAGGCAATATGCTATATGTAGCCTATAATTATTATATGTGGTTACGCTGTCTCGTAAACGACGTTTACAGCGTAATATTGTACTTGAGCGTAAGTTGCAGTAGGCCTATATTAATTTGACCTAATTAAGCTTATGTTACCGTAAGTGTTCTGTGCAATGGGCTGATGAGTCTTTTAATGTAAATTAGGCTTTCTGCAACCGATACATGGCACGCATAGAATATAAACTTAGTGTTACAGCCTATTAGGCCTATATTGTGCAGGGCTGTTTGTACACATTGTTTGTAGGGCTTATAACGTAGGCCTAATATGTCGCTTCTTTTATCCTCAGTTACTAAATAGGATTAATGAAGAATATTATATTAATATTATATCTAGGCCTATTGTTAAACTGGAGTTATGCGAGCTTTCGATGGTAAATTTGGATAATGGCAGACACAGTTATATTTAGCTACGAGTTAGGCCTACTTATAGACGGAAGCTGTGTGCTCAGAGAGTTTCTCTGACGTTATAGGCTGAGTTGAAATCTAGACGGGGTCCTGCTCTGATATGATAGCAGTGTGGCTTCGTTAGATAATAATCTGCCTTTTAGTGATATTAATGAGTACGAGACTCAGATGTCTTGTTATAGCATTGACGTGGCTTGGCTTAAGGTGAAACTGTTTGGTTATACCACAGCGATAAACCTATAGGAGTCTAGCAATATGACGTCATGTGTGATATAATATGGTATAATGTGGGCCTAATCGTGTGACAGATTAAGCTGCTGTCTGTAAATTATGTCTTGGTTTGCCATAGATCTCTCTCTGCATAACACTGAACGAAAGAAATTTGTGATAGATCTAGTCTATATAATCGCATATGGAGCTATATAAATTCAGAACTTTTATTGACACTCTAGACTAAACTATGAATCGGGTGAACCGATTATTGCTCAACGCTTGTGCTGCCACTGTTACGATTGTGCGTCGCATATTGGTTGATTTATGCATTTAATGTTTGAACTTTTGCTGTAACAGTCGGAACAGACATAAATTGTAGCCTTACTTTACAATTTCAGAGGCTGTTTTACCACTTAAACATCGTCTGAAATAAATCTCTTGGGCGGTGAGAGTGTAGCGTTTGCGTATAACTAGACGCTACGGAATTTTAGTTGCAATATTATATTATATATTTTTGGATCCCTTGGTATTTTCGTGGTCTGATATATATAAAATATTATTAATTTTTGAGCTGCATTCGGTGACCTAGATAATATCGGTGACCTAGATTTTAATGTTGATTTCGATTTTGACGCGAATTGGAGCGTCCTCTGACGTAGGTAGGTCGATGCAACTGCCGTGGCTAGTTTTAGTGATCCGTATTCGTGTGATTCTCTCACGGTATAGGCCTTTGGCGGCTCGTATGCAGCGACGGCAAAAGGAGGAGGGGAGGCCGATTGAGTCGTCGCCCGCGCCGTCGCGCATCCACGCAGCGAGGCAGAGGCAGTAGTCGCTAATACATTGAAACAGATAGAGAAGGACAAACGCGAGGGCATGGAGCGACGGCCAGAAGAATATCACCGACCGATGCAATCGAGCGTACAGGCAGTGATACCGACGCAAACGTCGCTGTACCATAGAAACAGACAAAGAAGGACATGTCCGCGTGTGGTCTGTGTACGTCGATATTTGCTCTCGCCGTCACACGGTTTGACTGCGCATTGGAAGTTTTCCATTAAGGCCTTCGTGTGTTGAACTGAAAGGTTGAATCGGTGCGCTCCGTGTCGACGTGACCTGAGACAGGGAGGCAACGCGAAGCACGTGAGGCGGTCTTCTTGTGCGCATGCGCAAGCGTCACCTCTAGGAAGGTTATATAAGGGGGACGCTGATCCCGCAGGCAGATTCACGACGGACTTTGACGAGGATAGACGTGTAGCTCTGGAGAGCAAGTTACAAAATCGGAGCTTGATTATTTTAGAAACGTGAAAGTTATTTAAGTCGGCGTGGTTTCGACGTCTGAGTAATTGCGTTGTCACGTTTGTTCTTCACGGATTCTGTACGGAAATTCTAAAAAGGCAAGGAGCCGATTGCATGGCGGTTTTGTGTTAGGAGCGAATCGTCAGCGCTGTGGTTCTGTTTCGCATCTTCATGAAGGAGTTAAGTCTATCGTTCTGGTTTTCGATCTTTCTCTCGTTTGGATCGAAACCGCTCGGGTTTTCCGGAATTTCTTCTGTCGTCGATATCTTCTGCGCAGTTTGCCTATGGGCGTCAATCTATTAGTATAAATATCTTTTCGTGGATTCCCTGTCCTCGACGTGTCAACTCGGTCTTAGCGTCCTGTCAACGTCGATTGTTGCGGTTACCTCTGAGTCACTTATCGTCGACGCACGTCCTGGATTCGACGCTCCATTTGCGCCTTTCTTCGCATATCGTCGACGACCGTCCTGGATTTGACGCTTCATCTGCGCCTTCCCTCACATAACGTCGTCCTTGTCCTGTGTCTCTAGTAGAAGGTACAATCTTACTTGGGTTTTCAATACGAAATTAAATTGATCTTTTGGGCAGGGAAATTAAGATTGGTATCTAAGTACAAAATTGGGGAAACAGTTTGCCTGCTCCGATTGAGGTCTGTTTGAATTGTGTTGCATATTATTATCTGTTGCTGTAAGCTGTTGATTAACACTGCGAATAATTATTAAATGTTTCTGATAATAATAAGATCCATTGATTAAACTTTCGGATTTACTTCTTGCTAGCTTTAGGACTTGACATATCGAAACTTATATAGCGCCATGGAGCAGAGCAGAACGTCAACTCCATCGCAACCTTCCAGACCACCCTCTGCCTTTGAGATGGGAGTATTGCTTGAGGCAATGCAGTCAAACGCCAAGTCTATGCAGGCTAATGTTCAAGAAGCGATTTCTTCAGTAAAAACTGATGTTCAGGCAACTATGCAAATGAACGCTAGGTCCACACAAGATGCAATACAAAATAATGATAGAAATACCCAGGAGGCCATTGCCGTGGTACAGAGCAATGTAGAAGAGGCTCTTTCTTCTGTCAGGACTGAGTTTCAAGCCAACGCTATAAATACACAGGAGGCAATTGCCTCGGTACGGGATGATGTCAGAGAGGAAATCTCTGCAGTACATTATAATGTAAGAGAAGCTCTAACGGAAGTCGTGGCTCGCATTGAACGGTTAGAATCGCCCATACCAACGCAGAAATCTGTTGTGAGTTCGAACCCTGGTACCTTCACCACTGCAATTACTGTAGACGCTCCTTACCACTCGACCATCGGCCTGGAAGAGAGTTCGGGTGCCAGGCCCAAAGACTT
>OX243813.1:55469224-55488230 GCA_945859605.1 Lumbricus rubellus | reverse complement strand
AGACATGCAGCCTCTTAAAACAGCCAGGAAACTACGTCACTGCCGTATTGCCAGACCCAGACCTGGCTAAAGGAGGAGGGCGAGACTAGTCATTATCATTAGGAAAACGATAAATCTCAGTGCATATACGCAGGTGAAATTCTGAGTATCGTGCATTTTCCTGGAACGCGTTGGACTCCGAATCCCGGAACACATGCAGATGAGTTTTGACATAAAGTTAAAACGGACAGACTACGTACATGTATGTACTACGTATGGTTCCTGCATTATGGGAATCAACTGGAGACATGAAACTATCGTTAGGACTTAGGCGATAAAAGCCTGGTTCCAGATGGAAAAGAGGTTACAGGGGTCACTGATAAATCTTTCTCCGAGTAAATCCCGGTTGTACAATGTAGGCCTACATGAGAGCTTATACGTGAGATCACTAAACGTCTCAGTACAATCGTAAAATGTTCATTGGCCAATGGCATGCACACTGATAAAAATAATAATAATAATAATAATAATCCACGATTAATTTATATAGCGCTGAGTGGAGTCTCTGTCCATCTTTTGCCACACGCGTTCTCATCATAAAAACAATGGCCTGGAAAAGCAGACACTCTTTGTCTTGCTGCATAGGAGGCATGATACCCGTTGAAAGTTGAAACTGTATGATAATAATAATAATAATAACGACAATTTATATGGCGCCGTAACGCGGCCATACCGCTACAAGGGCGCCTAATATGGCAACAGACAGTGGCTAAGTAACCCCGATAAATTCATTGGGAAACGAGCAACGTCAGAATCGCATACAGAAGCAATTGCAATACATAGAAAAACGCGAACAATGTCATTTTGGTTCATCAGTGTATACTGTATATATGTGGCGTCACATATATACACTGACCGATGGGAAGATCTGACGACGAGGGAGATGACTTGCACCAATCGTCATAATTTATACCGAGGCTAAGAAACTGAAGTCGCTAACACTCCATCCAACTAATGATGATGACTGCCTCTCATGAGACTCATGACCTACTTTGTCCTCTTCTGTTTTAAGAGAGTGCATACACAATTGCACATCGATAGTTGTCATCATCATGAGTGCTTCAATTGCATATCCCTCTCTCCATCAAATTATAATACCGTTATACCTTGACATGTCACTCAAAAACGAAGTGTTGAGCTGTGGCATAACTATATACATGTGCCCCTCCCCCTCATCCCATCCCCCAACCAACCAACGACCCTATAAGGCCAATGTACAGACATCCGGAGACACCTGTAGTTAACTGCTGTTGCACTCGAGATGCTGCGCAAGATCATCATAATAATTAATCATCAGCATTATTATAATTATAATTATAATTATAATAATCATCATCATCATCATCATCATCATCATCATCATCATCATCATCATCATCATCATCATCATCATCATCATCATCATCATCATCATCATCATCATCATCATCATCATCATCATCATCATCATCATCTTCATCATCATCATCATCATCATCATCATCATCATCATCATCATTATAATGATTATGCAGATGTCAATATTTATAGACAGAGCCTATCAACGAAGACAATCACGAGAGAGAGATTTGGCCATAATTTATGAGAAGAATAATGATGATTGCAATAATCATATTGTTGTAGAGAGGAGGATGGATGCCATGCATGTGTTTAAACGAATCACATATTATACGATTAACGCACTGTACATAATTATTATGCAAGATTCAAGTATTATAGTCATTGAGTTACATTTAGTATTAGTGTGTGACCAACTAACCATGGGTCACATTGAACGACCATGGTCAGTGTGTGACCAATGACCATGGTCAGTGTGTGACTCCGGGTCATCGAGTGACCATGGTCAGTGTGTGACCATGGTCAGTGTGTGACCATGGTCAGTGTGTGACCATGGTCAGTGTGTGACCATGGTCAGTGTGTGACCATGGTCAGTGTGTGACCAAGGTCAGTGTGTGACCATGGTCAGTGTGTGACCATGGTCATTGAGTTTCCATGGTCAGTGTGTGACCATGGTCAGTGTGTGACCATGGTCAGTGTGTGACCATGGTCAGTGTGTGACCATGGTCATTGAGTTTCCATGGTCAGTGTGTGACCATGGTCAGTGTGTGACCATGGTCAGTGTGTGACCATGGTCAGTGTGTGACCATGGTCAGTGTGTGACCATGGTCAGTGTGTGACCATGGTCAGTGTGTGACCATGGTCAGTGTGTGACCATGGTCAGTGTGTGACCATGGTCAGTGTGTGACCATGGTCATTGAGTTTCCATGGTCAGTGTGTGACCATGGTCATTTTGTGACCATGGCCAGTGTGTGACCATGGTCAGTGTGTGACCATGGTCAGTGTGTGACCATGGTCAGTGTGTGACCATGGTCATTGAGTTTCCATGGTCAGTGTGTCAATGACTGACCTGTGAGACCGCAATGACCGCTGCTGCTTCCGTCTCTTGTGTTCCTGATGGCTGATCGTCTGTAAACAATGTGGAAGAGTTGTTGATCATCATCCGAACTACTTTCATTCTTCTCCATCCAGAACGGTTCCACAAGATATTCGTCGTCAGCTGTCGCAAATACGCCGTGCTGAAATAATGAAAAAGCATTCGTGCATTTCTCATGCACTTTCTGCATGTCTGCCTCTCTATCTGTTCGTGCAAGGTTGCGCGCTTCTCCGCAACCCTCGCAGAAGATTTCTTCATTTATATACAGTCATAGGCGTACGAGGCGGGAATGCAGGGGGGGCAATTGCCCCCCCAAATTCGGGCAAGTTTGGTGGTTTTTCGGGCAAAAAGTCGCGGACGACTAAAAAAAAAAAAAAAAAAAGGTCGTCAAGTTTCGGGCAAGTCTGGTTTTTCGGGCAAAAAGTCGCGGACGACTAAAAAAAAAAAAAAAAAAAAAGTCGTCAAGTTTCGGGCTAGTCTGGTTTTTCGGGCAATTTTAGTCGCGGACGACCAACTTTTTGGCCGGATAAATTTTTCGGGCAGAAGTTCAATCTTTGCCCCCCCCACTTCTGAAACCTCCCGTACGCCTATGTATACAGTTGCTATAATATTATACACAATAGAGAAATATAAATACAAAATATGTTTTTATCTACGTATTTCTATCTATAGAAACATATACATAAAAATAAACATAATGAAATATATATTATACAGATGTATATATATATATATATACTTTCATGGTCAACAAGTCTGGTAATATATATATAGGCCTATTATTGTAGCCTACATAAATAAACAAAGCAAATGCATCTTTCATGTAGGCTATTTGTATAGTATAGTAATAGTCACAGAATCAAGGCGCGTATTATGCATCGCGCTCTATCTGCGAATTAACAATTTTGTGCATTGTGCGCTTGTGCGAATGTGCGTGCACGCGCGCGTACGTAAGTGTGTATGTTTGTATGTGAGTGTGTTCGTATGTTTGTGTGTGTGTTTGTGTATGTTTGTCTGACAATGTCTGTGTTTGTGATTGTGTGAGATGGAATGATATTTTTCTGCTTGTATGCTGCGGTGGTTGCACTTGAGTTAAAGTGTTTGTTCGACTCCTAAGTGCCACGGCAGAATACCCACCGTCTCTCCATCTCTCCATCTCTCTCCATCTCTCTATCTCTATCCATCTCTATCCCAACACTCGTGGAATCTGCTAACAAGGTCGAAGAGGAAGCGGAGGAGAAGGAGGAGGAGCTGAGAGGAAAGAAGGAAGAGGAGATAAGGAGGAGGAAGGAATGAGAAGAGGAAGAAGGAGGAGGAGGATATGGAGGATCAGTGGAAAGAAGGAAGAGGAGGAATGGAAGAAGGAGCAGGACGAGGAGGATTTAAAGGAGAGTGAGGATGACGAGGAAGAAAGGAGTGAAAGAGGATAAAGAGGAGGCGGATAAAGGGGGACAGGAGTAGCCGGAAAGAAAGGGGTAAGAAAGGAGGTGGAGGGTAAAGAGGCAGAGAATGTGGAAGATAGGAAAAGGAGGATTAGGATGAGAAGACGAAGGGGGAGGAGGAGGAGAAGTAGGTGGACAAAGAGGAGGAGGATAAAATTAAGCAGGAGAAGAGGGGTTCATTGCATTCGAAAGTCAATGATGAAATCTGAGAGGACATCGCAACAAGCACAACTTACCTATAATAATAATAATATTATTATTATCTATAATTTATATGATTCATTATACAATTATAAATTATAGATCAAGTGACGACCGAGATACACACACGTGACAGGCCACGTGACTGTATTGTGGCGGTTGCAATTTAAAGGAGATGTTTAAATTGCAACCACTGAAACTGTTATCTCATTTCTTTTGGTCCATATATTATAGGCCTATTATACTGGAAACGAAATCTCGACATGTATTCTCTTCTCGCGAGATTCATAACCAACGTATATATAGCGTCAAAGCGACGCCCTACATATATATATATATATATACATATATAATTATATATGTGTATATCATAGGCGCAACCACCCTATGGGACCCACGGGACGCGTCCCTCCCAACTTTTGAGTGGTCCCCTAACTTTATTATTATGGTCCCCCCCAACTTTTAGGACGTGATTCATTATGGTCCCCCCAACTTTTAGGACGTGATTGCACCTATGGTGTATATATATATACATATATATAGAGAGAGACAGACAGAGACAGACAGAGACAGACAGAGTAAATAAGAGGTGGTATAGCTATTGTAGTAGTTGTATTGTTTTGGCTTGTACCCGGTATACGTTGTTACGATGTGCATGCATGGTGCAAGTATATATCTAAACCAAAACACACACACACACACACACACATATAATATATGTATGTATTTATATATATATGTACCGTTTACACTTTACAGTATATTATGGAAGGGATTTTCAGCAGCGGTGGCGTCAGTCAAAGTGGGTTCTCTCTATAGGGTATAGTCTGCTCCTCTCAGAGCCGGATTAAGGCATGTTCAACATGTTCGGCCGAACAGGGGCCCCCACACTTTAGGGGGCCCCCACACATGCGAAAAAATAATTTTTTTAAAGGAAAAATTGGTATTTTCTTACGAACTTTCGACCAAAAGATCAAAAGAAGATCATTGGCTGCATGTTTTGGCAGGGAAAAATAAGTATTATTTGTAAAGAAATTTCAACCAAACGACTAAAAAAGGTCATCAGATTTTTCGATCGAAGATTCCCCCAAATTTTCCGAACAGGGTCCCCACATTTCTTAATCCGGCCCTGGCTCCTCTGCCTCCATTTCGATCGTAATTCGACCGCCATTCCATGCAACATTGCCATTCTACTACAGCACATGCATTCTACTGCACATGCACATGTACATTGTACAATTGTAGGCCTATATGTATAAATGTACATGTACATGTACATGTATAAAATGTATATGTATAAATGTACATGTGCATGTTTATGTGTATACTCTACCAGGTATAAGAAGCTATTTTCGATCTAACATTAGACTCAGAAAGGCGCTATATATAATAGGGTGCATCAAAAAATTTTTTATTAAAATTTCAGTTGTCTGGCATTTACTTATGTTACATTACCTTACAGAAGCATTATGGTGAGAAAGAAAATTTAATTCAAAAATATTTAGAGGTCCCTCCAGACCTTTGAAGTTTTGTTTGGTTTCCATTGCTTGTATTGTGGAAAACGTATTGTGGAAGACATGACAATTATTCAGTCGATAGCCATCTCTAATTTGCATTAATAAAATAAACATATCAAATACTTCTAAACTGAAATAGAGTTCATTTTACTTCACTTAACAATACTGTCTGAAAGGTTGGACTGCTAAATATTTAATATTAATTTTAATTAATCGATTACGAAATTTGATTTAGACTTAGAAATCAATGGAATCTATTGCTTTATTACACATTCAGTTTATTACTTGTACATAATTTTCAAAGCCATTTCACATGCATTGCATTGCCTGCCATAAGGACCCAATTCGAATAATTCCATACTCAGATGAGTCTGTGGTTTCTTTTTTGACCGGGCCCCAATGCAAAGTCTAAGGTTTTTGAAGACAAGGTAGCGGCAGCTGAGAGACTGATGACAGCATGGTCACATCATCTATGTTGCTGTGATTGTTGACCAATTTATACATTTTCATGCATTGCAAATATGATAAGGAAAGGACTTTTCTCTGATTTGCATATTACAAGATAATTTATCAGAATATAACATCATTGGCTAAGTAATTAAGTTGCTATTTTGTCTCATTTGGATCGTTAAGCTTAGGCCTATACCACATGCATTGCCTGACAGGGTAGAGCACTTTCTGCAATCTGGGTTTATGATCAAAGGTATTCACGATGTACCATTGCAATCTACCAGCACAAAGTGAGAGCCCATGATCTATTGTGTCAACTCCAAGATTTTCAACAGCCAAGGAAGTAGGCCTACCTAAACAAGACTAGTGATCACGTTAGCCAATGGACAAGTTGAATTTCTATGTGACGATATTATCTTGAGTTTGCTGAGTTATCACTAAGTCTTGTTTACTTGTCTGCTTTGAAAAGCGAAGTGACCTTTAGAAGATCTGGTGCTCTACACAATGCATAATACAATAATACATGATGGCTGTGTTGACCTTAGCATTGCTCTTTGTGTGTCGCATATCGCAAAACTGTGCGATGAACTATAACCAATAACTCTCAAAGACCCAGAATGGATGCATTTGCAACCTTCATCACTCATGTATTTGCCACATGGTGTCTTACATGTAAGAAACCCCATGTGCACCTTGGAATGATGTGCACTTGTGCAAGCCGTTACCGGAGTATCAGGCTGTTGACAAGGTTATTTCTCAATTTGCAACTCGAGCACTACATGTAGAGTAAATCAACATCTTTGGCATCTTACTTACACGTGAGAAATTGGTTCTGAAATGCTGAAATGGTTCCTGTGGCACTATTCAGTGAGTGTGTACCTTTTGGAACGAGACACTCTAGCAGATGTCTTAGTCAAGTTCAATTTTTGGAAGTCCAAATCAATCGATTGGGAAATGGTTGAATCCAAACCACGATTTCCATCATGTATTAATTTTTCAACACAACTGTGCCACAATCCTGTTCAAGTGAATCCGTGGTTCGCAATGTAAGATCTTGAGTTTGATACCAGCTTCCTAACATTTCTGAGTGTTCCATGTCAGCTCAGTCAGCTGCTTACGTTTCAAGTGCTGAAACTGTAGAGGCAGTGAGTGTTGTGAATGATTGGGCGGAACGAGGCATCAAAGTAATGTAGGACTTTAATTGTCGAAGACACTCGATCAGACTGAGAAAAAAATCATCTAAAAACTAAGTGGCAAAAAATGAAGTAACTAGGCCTATTACATATCTGCAACAGTTAACCACTCTTACAAGAGTAGGCCTACACTATTCAAAAACTAGCACTGGTTAGTAGCTACATATTATATCAATATTTTATTTTTAATGGTCTGCTTTTCGTATATTTGACATACAAATGTAATATGAGGTAATTCGAAATTCCATCTGTTTGAATAAATTTGGTTTTTTTAATGTAATTTCTAAATATTAATTAAAAGCATTGTAGCAACATTGAATTTGATGTTTAACATTGTTCTAGTCATAGAACCATTGAAATGAAGCAATTATGTTTAATTTAACACAAAGGATTTGCTCAAATTTGCACGTTCGGGTTTGCTAAAACCATAGTTTGAACACAGCGGTGGAGGGACCTCTAAACATATGCGGATTTCAAAAATCTTTTCACCCAATTTTATCTTGATCACAATGGAACAAAACCCAAACCCAGACAGCTCGTTTTATATACTTCAAAATTTTGCAATGCATCTGTGATGCACCCTAATATATAATGTACATAGTATTATGTCATATATAATATAGACCTATAGCATGGAGCGGACCCACCAGAATTTATTTCTGTTTATCAACCTTGGTCGGTGTTGACTTGTTCTTTCGATGATCGGGTGGGTTTGTGGGTTGGTCGGGCAATGGGTTGATCAGTGTGTTGATCGGGCGGTGGGTCGGTGGGTGGGTTGATCCGTGGATGGGTGGGTCGGGCGGTGGGTCGGTGGGTGGGTGGGTCGGTGGGTGCGTCGGTGGGTGCGTCGGTGGGTGGGTGGGGCAACGTTGATGGTGTGTGTCGAGAACAATAATTATTTCATCTCAACGTTAATTTATTTTATTTTCTTCAGCTGCACCAACCGATCCACCGACCGAGGTGGGGGGGCAGGAGGGAAGGAAGGCCATCCATAAAATTATTCGGGAAGGGCTGTTTTGCCACCTGCGCTCAAACGGGTCAGAGCACAACTCTTCGCAGGTGCATGGGTTTGATACAAGGTGCTTGGGTTCGATAAGTCTAATTAGGAATGCGGTCGGGCGGGATGCTAATGGCGCGTGGATAAACGGATTGACTTCATGACCTGTGTACGGCGGGTCCCAGCAGTTGGGGGCCATAGCAGATTTCATGCTCTGCGTTGTAAATTGGTTTGCGGCGTGCGGTTTTCGGGTGCGAGGTTGCAATAAGGACCACCGACCACCCGGTGTCCCGAGGGAGGGGTGGGTTATAATAGGGATTGACGATGAAGTGGTAGCTTTAGAATGAAGAATTTTGGGAATTGGGATGGAGAACTAGACGGTGCTGAGAAAATACTTTCTGTGAATGATAAACTGGACCACATAATTTATTTATTCATATATTATTTGTTTGTTTATATAATTATTATGTGAAGTAGGCTATAATAACCTCTGTTGCATTAATTATTAATCAACAGTCGCTTCACTCTCTTTCTGAGTCTTGAGAGAAAGAGTAAGTGTTTGTGTTGTGTGTGTGTGTGTGTGTGTGTGTGTGTGTGTGTGCATATGTGTGTGCATATGTGTGTGCATATGTGTGTGCATATTTGTGTGCATCTGTGTGTCTAATTATATGTACATGTATGTGTATATGTGTGCGAGCGGTATGTGCGTGTACGTGAGTTTCTCTGAATGCCTTTGCTTGTGTGTCTGCATGGAAGTGTAGATCCTATTTGAGTCATGCATGATCTCATTTCGAGTCATGCATGATCTCATTTCGAGTCATGCATGATCTCATTTTGAGTCATGCATGATCTCATTTCGAGTCATGCATGATCTCATTTTGAGTCATGCATAATCTCATTTCGAGTCATGCATGATCTCATTTCGAGTCATGCATGATCTCATTTCGAGTCATGCATGATCTCATTTCGAGTCATGCATGATCTCATTTCGAGTCATGCATGATCTCATTTTGAGTCATGCATGATCTCATTTCGAGTCATGCATGATCTCATTTCGAGTCATGCATGATCTCATTTCGAGTCATGCATGATCTCATTTCGAGTCATGCATGATCTCATTTCGAGTCATGCATGATCTCATTTCGAGTCATGCATGATCTCATTTCGAGTCATGCATGATCTCATTTCGAGTCATGCATGATCTCATTTCGAGTCATGCATGATCTCATTTCGAGTCATGCATGATCTCATTTCGAGTCATCCAAGTGCAAAATGTGCTTGAACACCGGACAGACAGTTGACCCTTTGACCCGTTGACCCCTTACTTCCTCATGGGTTAATTGGTCTGGAGATAGGGTGGAACAGAGGCAGAAAGAGGAGGAGAGACAGAGACAGAGAAGCGAACAGATAAAATGGTGGATAGGCAGAGAGTCAGTGAAACAGGCTTAGGCAGAGAGACAAGAAAGGAGGCATGCAGATAAATCGAGGCAAACGGACATAGACACGCACATACACAGGGGCAGAGAGACACAGACAGACACAGAGGCAGAGAGAGACACAGAGGCCTGGATATCGAAGACCATTGGCAAGTGAAACGGAGCAACAAGAGGAAAAGTTGATAACGTGGAAGGTCAGGGACGAGGAAATGTGGAGAGAGGAAGGAAAAAGAGAGAAGGAGAAGGAGTAGGAGCGGGAAAATGGAGTGTGGGAATGGAGTGGAGAATGAAGTGGGGAAATGGAGTGGGGAAATGAAGGGGGAGGTATAGAGAAAGAATGTCGGAGGAAATGAGGAGGAGGAGGAAGAGGAGGAATCAAATGGTGGGAAATGTCCAGAAGCCGGACAGTGTGGTCATTAGAGGAAGAGGAGGAGGAGGAGGAGGAGGAATGCCGATTATCCGTTTCCACTTGATCGTTTCCAGTTAATACAAAGCGAATGGACGACTGTGATAAGAACGTTTAAGAGATCAGTCGCAGAAGGAAGAGAAGAGGAAATGCAGGACGAAGGAAGAATGCAGGTGCAGCGGAAACGAAGGAAGAAATAATTGGAGGAATAGAGGAATGAAAGAGCGATACAGGAACGTGGAAGAGAGAGGAAGAGAGAAGGAAGGAAGAGGAAGAGGGAGGGGAGGGGAGGGAGAGAGGGAGAGGAGGGAACTGCGGTTAAGAGAGAGAAGGGTCAACAGCAATAGAATAGGAAGTTTATTGCATCTACCATAATCTTCATCTCAATTATTAGTAGTACATACAAGCATGCATGCACGCATGCAATACATGCATAGATACATACATACATACATACATACATACATACATACATACATACATACATACATACATACATACATACATACATACACACATGCATGCACGCATGCACGCAATACATGCATACATTACATGAGCCTTCTTTCAGAATTCAGATGCTTTCTAAATTGTGGAAGGAATAAATTGAAAAACTCATAGATGTAAAAAACGATGGAAACGGAATAAAAAACGGGAAAAAACGTCGTTTTATTCAAAAAATAAAGAACGACAATAAAACGATAAAAAACGGAAACGGAAATTAATTTGACTTTGCTACATCTAAAACCGCATTTAAACTTTGAAAATCTTGATTAGGACCCTTCTACACGCAGGCTATCTCTTAAATGATGATATTAAACGATGAAATAATGACTTTAGTTAGCTGAATCCTTGGGAGTTGGCGGAAAACATAAGGAATATCAGAAAAAATTAAAATTAAGGATAATAATAACAGAAAGTAAATGAATAAATAAAGTTAAAGAACAAATAAAAAACGATAAAAAACGATGGGAAAAATAAAAAACGAAAAAAAACACGTTTTTCGGGAGAGAATAAAAAACGAAAAAAACGTTTTTTACAACTATGGAAAAACTTGAGCCGCGTTCTAGTCTACTAGATAACTAGATTATCTTCCTTAAGAACAGTCAGAAGTCCACTATATTAGCAGACGACCATGCAGAGGGTGCCACGATCTGTATGTAACGATTTAAGAGTACGCACCTCCCCCACCTCCGAATTCACTGTTACTTGAAACTATGTGTTCTCATTTCAATATTGTCCTCAGGGTAGCTTGAAGTTTATTTAATCACAACTTCTACGATTGCAGGTTGCTCCTCAAAAACATTTATTTATATTTAATTAAATGCTTTTAGGGTTTGAGTATAGAAAAAAAATGATGTGCGGTTCCTTACGCGAGCCTTGAGGCAGCAATGGGTTTATAAACTTTATACGAAGTATTAGCGACTTCATTTTCTTAGCCTCGACAGAGGCGGATCCAGGGGGGGGGCCAATCCGGCCACGGCCCCCATTTAAAAATTGCATGGGACATGGCCCCCATGTGGTTTCAAGAAGCTTTAAATCAATGCAGGGGGACAGGGCGAGAGAGAGAGAAAAAGTAGCAATACGACTAGAGAGGTCATAATATATTTCGAAGAGATCACGTCAAGACGACTTTAAAAAGGTCATCAGATTTCTGGCAACGAACAACGAAAATTTTGGCCCTCCCCCTTCGAAAATTTCTGTAGCCACCCATTAACCTCGGCAAATGAGGGTGGGTGGCCTGTTCTGGAGTACCCTATAGAATTAGAACGGTTAGGGCACGTATAATTAATAAGCTTACGTCATGGACTTGGAACTTGTGTAAGTGTGTTTTCAATGCAATTAACATTTTTGCGAATTTTCGCTTTTGCGTATATTGAGACTATAGAGTCTTAAATATTGCATGTTTCACGTGTTTAATTTAGTTAATAAAACACACGATATGTAAACATGCCATGAGAGTTGTAAGCACGATCATATATGTAGCTTAAAATAAGAGAAGGTGTTGTGTAAATAGGCGTAACTTGAATTCCTTGTTTTCAGGCTATCCCGGGGTGACATACATGTATATAAAATACAAAATTAATTATACTGGGCGGTGGTTTGAAATGGCAGCGAGTAATTTAGGGTCTTTACATCGGTGCGTTGAGAAAGAAATACAGAAGGGCCTTAGGTATGTGTAATGGAACACAGCCAAGAAGACTTAGACCGAACACGCTCTTAGCATTATATAGGGCCTAGTGCATGTGCGTATACGTGTGTGTGTATGCATGTAAGCGTTCTATAGCCTGTGTAGGTTCGCATGAACCTGTATCTAGCCACTTACAATAAGTGATAGTAATATCATAGTTGTAATAACATACACAAGTAATGTTCAGCGTATGAAGTAAGTAAGTATGCAAGTTATTCATCATATCAAATGCTAACCGCATTCTGGTCTACACTGCATGTTGAATCACTATTATGCGTTTTGGGCGAACCTAAAATCTAAAAAAACATTTTGGTGCGCTTCCTATAGATTCTCGGCATTAAACTCATACATGTGTAGCCTAAACCATAGAAATATAAAATTTTATGTTCCGTGTTCTAAACTGTTTGCATGAAGCATCGCTCTATTTGTAAGTTAAATAAGCAATATTATAGCTATAGTGTGGGTCCTTAATAATATTATTATAACTTCATTAATGAATGATTTAACTGCATATTAATATATCAAGAGATCTCTACATTTAGTACTGAAAACAGTAGAAGAAATAGCAACCTAATTAGCAGATAGAATTGGATAATGGGGTTTGGTGGGTTTTATTTGTTCAAACCACCACCCAAAAAATTCAAAAATTTTAAAACAATTTTGTGTATTTTGCGACCCTGTTCATTGGAATTCCACCAAAATGGAAAGCCCCCTCGAAATGTTCTCCAGGTTATCCCATGCATGGCAGGCATCCAGTTACCCACCCACACGCAATCAACAACAGCCACTAAAAGGAGGTATAGTGACTGACCAGTCCATGGCAGTTGCTGACCGCTGCCCTCGACGTCCTCTCATCAGAGGCTATGTGTCCAACGAAGTGGCACATCCTCATCCTCCTCCTGTCTCCACTTGCTTGTCTCTTCCTCTGGATCCGACTGACAACGCCACTCGCATTCCAATACTCAACCGTCAACGACGGTGACACGAAGTCACTACTCTGCGTCAAGTTCAAACGGAAGTCACGACCAAATGCGGTCAACCGGAAGTGGATCCACTTTCCGTCGCCAGGTGGAGAGGAGGGGACGCCGTCTCCGCCGCCGCCGCGAGATGGCGCCTGGCGTCGATGTCTTCTCTGGTTCGATCCCTGGCTGCATGGGTGAGGGATGTGTCCGACGAACTGACCAGTCTGGTCAACTATGGTGGGTCTCGACAAATCGTATTCGTCCAATGTGTCCAGCAGATGAGCTGAAGACAAACAAAGAATACAACACACAGTAAGATGCAATGTGAAACAATAGACAATGAAATAAATTATAATAATATAGGCCTAACAGAACCAATTTACAGGTTAGGTCTAAATATATATTGCCCCTTTAAAGTACACCATATCATATTTCATATATATATATATATACATGATTTGATATATGCATATTTTATAAATATGTGTGTGTGTGTGTGTGTGTGTGTATATATGTATATAGGCCTAATATGCATTATATGTAGTAAAGTTTTTGCATATTTAAAGCAGAGTACAATACGTATATTCTGCAGAAGCAGCGCCACGTGTTGTTTGTCAACACGAAATGGATTTGTCAGTAATCCGAGTTGAGCGAAGTTTTCAGTCGTCATCGAATTAAGATAAGGTCGGGTCAGAGGTCATGCGTCGTCGTGCAGGCGGTCAAGGCCAGGCTGGGGTCAAGACGAAGGCGTCATGGCGTCTGACCCTGGCTCGATCAGATGGTTAGCCACGCACGCCATGGGCAATTAACCCTTTGGCAGCGGCGGGAGTTAGCGTGAGCGGTGGTGCCAGGGTTACCACTGTCAAGCCCAGTGCAGATGCTGTGGTTAGCACTATATCAACCAAGTTGGCTGGTACGTGAACTCCCATATATTAAGATGTAGATGCGGGAGTCAGTGGCTGGTAATACTGAGCTTGCTGAAAACTCAAAACGAGGTCATACTGCCTCATCTTGCCCTCGTGTGAAATCAACATATAGAATTTATAGATGTGCTGTTAGGCTAGGCTACTCTACGCTTTACAGTTTTAATGGAAATAACAGCATAGCTTAAAATATGCGGCGCATAGTAATTTAGAGATAGCCTAAGTTAAGTAGGCTAACGAAACCTTTCAAGTAGGCTAGATCTAGCCTCTAGGTTAATGTAAAAGTGAAATAGTGTAGGAGCTAGCCCTTGTGTCCCGCTGAGCCTAAACAATGTTGGGGAATGTTCCCTGTCCAAAAAGAATCAACCCGGAGGCAAGATACGCTTTAGAAAGTTCACAGGAGTGCCTTAATAAGCCACAGTCAATTTCTTCTTGTTAATTCACCAACATAAGCTTGCGCTACAAAATGAAGCCGCATCTAAACATACTAGTCGGTGTTGTGTTGTCTGCGTGAGAAATGTTGTTGTCTGCAATATCGCTCGGTTTTGAGATAATTTTAGAGACGTGGAAAGTAATTGTTTTTCGATATTATTTATTGCTTAAGGCTTTTACTGGTCAAACTAAATTCTTTTCTATCTGTGAAATCAATTAAAAGAAACTGGATACGAATAAGCGCATCATATTTTGAGTGCTTTTCCAGACTTGTTCTTTAAAATCTTCGCATGCAGGGTATAAGCTTTTCTGGTTTGTAATTTATCAATAGATTTCTAATTTAGAATGGGTGTTGGTGGGTTGTTTTATATTGGATTAATTTAAATTCAAAAATTTTCCTGAAAAAATTCATAAACTTCATAACTAGATTTGCGGGTTGAGTCTCTTTAGCCTATAAATGGATTTGGTTTGTTTTCGTATATAGCCTACGGTATAACTCCAGAATTTTCCACGATTTTGTCGAAAGTGAAACTGTCTAAGATTTAGTATTTTTAGTTGGAATCTATTATAGATTTGTTTCCCAGTGTCTTTGCGTATTGGAAATGTTGACCTACACCCAGAATAGGGCCTATATCATACTCATGGACGATGCAGATCCGTTTAGGACTAGTAGGACCACGGTGCACATTCTTAGGGGCTCGGCGACTCGGTATAGTTACACAACCTTTATGATTTATGTCTTTCTAAACGTTTTTCAGTGAGCTAAAAAATTTGAATGGCTTCCTAACAAGATACTTTTAGGTAGACAGTGAAGTTTTCTGCTGAGTCTTCGCTCACTCCAGCATTTAGATCCTCTCCCTCCTGTCAGGTCTCAACTGCAGAACACACGTGACTCGAGCATTCACATTTCCCATACACTGCAGCATAATAATTATTAACGCTGCCAGCAGTTTCTCAATTCTACGGACGTCACAACATCGGAAATGTCGGCTTTCTTAATCTGCCACTTCAGCTGCAGAACTTTGCAAACAGGTGGCATCTTCGAAAACAACCTCGTCGAACTGTCAACAGGTGGTCTCAGCAGCAGCAGCAGCAGCAGCAGCCGTGTCTGTCTCGGAGGAGGAGAATGAAGAGCCCTTGCAGCGCACCTGGCGTCGCAGCGTGTAACTCAATCAGACCCCAAACCCTGTTGTAGTCGCAACCGCCACCGCCGCACGGATCATTCAAAACAAATCCGATCTGACGACGACGATTTTTCTCAAGGGTTGTTCTGCTTATATAAGCGAAGATTAAACCCTCAACGCCCCTTATTATCGCCACGGGCGACGACTTTCCGGAAGTTGAATCGTCTGTGAATGGCTAGAATTGCACAGCAGCAGCTGTCAGCTGCTGCCCTTTGAACCTAGCTGCCAACCGAACCTCTGCAAAAGCCGTCTGCTTGTTTAGGATTAACGACCTCACCGCCGCTGATCGTGGTTTTAAGACTATATTTAGGTCGTGCAGATTCGGTGCTGTACAATAATATATACTGAGACAGACCGTGGATGGCATCTATTATTGTCTGCTGATGATGCTGTGGCAGTCTCAGAGTGTCAAAACCCCTCTGGCCTCGCATCGCGGACTCATGCAATTCTTTACCACCGGTTTATACTTCGTCTGACAGAAGAAAAAACCTTGGATTTTCAGAGTCAAGTCATTGGTCGTGAATTTGGCCGACGTTCCCGACTTTGAAGGAGGGTTGCCCCCCCCCCACTACCTCTGACATGTCTTTCCTCCAGACTCTTCAAGGATTTAATTGTTACACCACCTGCGCAGACCAGTTCCCGTTTCTCAGAAGAACTTTGCCCTATAGACCATATATCAACCTACATATCAACCTACTTTTGCACCGTTGCACGCGTGGCTTCTAGCAACAGGTGCTCGCCATACTTCCGAAGCCTGTAATAATAATATAGCGTCGTCGTAAATTCACCTGGAATGGCGCCCCACCATTAAACACAGCTGCCAATCAAAGTCCAAGTTGCCACAGCGCACCAACAAATAAGACGTCTGCCCTCTCATCGTGTAATTGCAATTGCTGATTTATGCAGCACTTCCACAGACAGACAGACAGACAGACAGACAGACAGACAGACAGACAGACAGACAGACATACAGAGACTCATATTTTACTTGAAGTACCCTTAGAGCAGAAACCTTTTTAGTATCCCTTTAAATTCTTAGGGTATTGAGACGGCGGTATTTCATCTAAGACCCCTACAATCACCAGTTCGACCCCTTCCATCCTTCTCACCCCTTCCAGCTTCCACTGACTATCGGATGGCATATTATTTTGATCACCAAGGACTTCCTTTCAATATTGAATATTCCTATGCATCACGCCGCTTCAGAGTCGTTTGCACGGACAGTATTATATATATATATATATATATATATATATATATATATTATAATATAAAAATCTACTAAAATAATGTAGTCAGAATTGGTAAGCAAAGAGCCATGTTATCCCATTTCGCAAGGTGGTCTTTGCGTTCAAAAACATAAACCGTCCATGAGATGATTGTGTAGAGTAGATTACAGAAGCTACATTGACAAATGGAAAACGTCCGACAGTTGCGTTTGTAGTTGAAAGACGAAACGGTTCTGTGAATTTAATCATTCTAATATTTTGTCAATGCGACGATGACGACATGAAAGTTAACAGATGTTCAACATTTTTGGATGATTTGCTGCATGTCACGATACCTTTTGATATCTATTGCGCTGCTATATAAAATCTAATTCAACAATTATACTATTGATAAGTTCTTTGGGTATAAACATGGCAATAACTAAATTCTATTTCAATGGTCACCAGTCATAATATTATCGAGCAGCTATTTCAATAGTTATATAATTATTTACAGCAGAGCGGGTAGCGTTACTATGAAGAAGCGCATCTGTGGGGTCCAGGACCAGAGTCTGAGAAGAGGACCCCGCTCAGGCCATCGTGAAGTACGAATAGGCCCCACATGCACCACTCATATTCAGACGAGCCCAAGATGCGAAACACACGTCACTGCTGGCAATGTCATGTCTGTGAGGCTATATGAGCATTCTAACAGGTGGCCGATCCGGTTTTTGCATTGACGAGCTTGAAAGATATGATCCTCTTCTACATGTATTCATGTATAGGCTACTATATATATAAATATATTTATATATTTATATATATATGCTGACATTATATATATATATATTTATATATATCCGAATTAGATTCCAGGGTTGAAAATGACAGTTTGTAAGAACCTACAGAGTGGAAATGCAACACGTTGAGCAGTGAGTACAAGTTTTATTAGTGGGGTGAAAGTTCGACTGGCAACCGCATTTCATAGATATATGCATGCGTGAATTTCAAAAGAGAGATAAATAAACGCTTAGCACTTTTACGATTTGACCGTGTGTACTAAAAGTCACCTACGCGTCTCATCGTAAAATTCTCAAATAGATTAACAGAATCACGTCAACTCATCCGAACCAGTCGCTACATATTGTACTCAACAGCATAAAACTGAATTTTAGTACCAGAAGAAGAAACAGACAACAGAAGTAGTTGTTGGTTGCTTTGTAAGGAGGGCATTATCAAATTTCATTTGTATTGTATTGTTGTATTGTATAAATAACCTACACAACATCCACGGTGTCCTATCCTAAACGAGGTATGACGATTGTTCCATTTCTCTGACTGGAACCACTTTGTGGAACAGTCTCAACCCCCATACATGCACGGTGCACCCCATGCATGCACGATGCACCCCATGCATGCACGGTGCACCTTATGCATGCACGATGCACCCCATGCATGCACGGTGCACCCCATGCATGCACGGTGCACCCCATGCATGCATGCACGGTGCACCCCATGCATGCACGGTGCACCCCATGCATGCACGGTGCACCCCATGCATGCACGGTGCACAAAATGCATGTGAAGAATGCAGTCAAATCACGGCTGAATAGTTGAAGCTGATCTTATAAAGTATCATTATGAGTCTCGTTGACTCTGAGGTTCAGTCTGAATTTATGTATTTGTATGTACAGCCTTTTTCTTCGGCATTATTATCTTTATTGTTATCATTTTATCATCTACAACAATCAACATCAGTAACAAGAAGTACAATTATCAAGGGAAGTAGTAGCTGTTGTTCTACTTCTGTGCGATTATTAACGTGCCAATAATTAATAATAATGATAAGTATTATTAATTATTATTTATTATCATTATCATTATTATTATCGTCATTATTGTCATCGTTATTATAAAACATTGCATGTTTCTGAAGTACCACTTCATAAAATTAAATTATTTCGTGCCCAACTTAAGACCCCACGGGGCCC